>KN882860.1:99008-111565 GCA_000934455.1 Apostichopus parvimensis
ACACCAAAATAACAACAACAAAAATTCAAATATTAATGTTTCTATGCAATAACGCCGATTATACAAATAAAATATAGAAAATAACAACGACAAAATAAAAACAAAAACAAAAAAGTATTGTTGAGCATTAACAAATTGTTTTAAATGTATGAACACAGGTGCTAAAATATCACACACAAGACTGATGGAAGGAAATATGGACGGGCAATGTATCAGTTTCATTGGTATTTTTTGTTCTACATATATATATCAGTTACAACAATAGAAAAAAACCAAAAACTATCTTTAGCACGTATATTAGAGCCTCAACCATAGCATTCCTCAGGGTAAATGTAACCGTTGAGGATATCCTTGAATTTTGGTGTACAAAAGGTAACTTTAAGACTTAAAGCTCATGTCTGTTGCATGACAAACATATATTATAATATATATTGGAGTGTTAGCTCAGTGGTTAACGCCGGTGCCTTTCAATCATAAGATCCCAAGTTCGAGTCACTCTAAGATTAATGTATGTCGTCCAGTTACAGAGTTGTTGACAATTGACAATTCATAATCATGGACGTTAAATATGAATCTAAGAGACTGACTTCGTTCAGCTTGCAGCATTGATAAGCCAATGATGGCTTCTTTGCAAGTTCCTGCTTGCAGGAAGATCTAAAATACATACATAGATACATACATATGTACATATGTTGATAGGTTATGAATGATGGAGTAACATATTGATAGAATTAAATTGCGATAGATGTTTTACACTTATCAGAATCTGTAACGAAGGAAAATAAAGGCACATGATTGTTTTCAAGATAACTGCTGTAATGTGTTCATATATCCAGCTGCTTGGGATTGAGTTTCCCGTCAACATTGTGCTGCACTATTGCTTAGGAGAGGACTCTGCTCACTAACTTCGTTAGTCCGAGAATCTAAAGGACCGAGGAATCGCCATGGGGTTCTTCTCCTGAAATAGAATCAACAAAACTTTAAAATTACATGGAATCAGTCAGCCTATTTTTAATAATGTCCCTTTACTAAATGCTTTTTATTGCTACAAAAGTAGAAATGATTATGTGTAATTATAGATTGAAAAATCCAATGGAAATTTTATGGCTGTAAATGCCTTTATTTCTTAAAAAATTGGAGAACTTGAGAAACTTGTATCTATGACTACATGAGGTTATTGTGTCATCATGATCATTCATCCATTTTTTGGTATAAATAAATCAAATATATGAAGAAGATTTGGACATTGAGATAAAAAAAAAATAGTCTTTACTAGAAATTAGAGAGTTAGTTCGCAAGAACTGTGTCACATTCAGACAAGAAAAAAGTAGAATGGTTCTCTCTGGCCGAATCTCATTATTCAATTACTTGATCATATGAAATATTGATCATAGGAAATATGAAAAATTGATCATATGAAATATGAAATATTGATCATAGGAAATATGAAATATTGATCATAGGAAATATGAAATATAAAAAATTGATCATAGGAAATATGAAAAATTGATCATAGGTAATATGAAATGTTGAAATCTTATAAACAAATGTGCACTCTGTGATGTCATTCATAAGGAGCAAATCAAATTTCGTTTGTTTTGTCTTTAATAAAAAATTGATTTAGCTCTAAGGTTGAATACTTCAGAGGTAAAATTTCTTTTTTGGACATTTATAAAGAGGAACGTATATATATTCTAAGTAACCTGCTGATAATTTCATGCAGTTCTATCCTATGATATGTTTGTGATACATTTGACTGGAGTTCATACGCTTGTACCAAAAGTGAACTAGCAGCAAACAAGCGAGGTGTCATAGATGCATAAAACTGCAACGAGGGTTTGCTTGCCTTTCTGAATTTGAATTCAGTCTCCTACTTAAAGATTGGCTGCATCCAAAAAATGTGAATCTTCATCCATTTACAACATATTTGCTTAATTCTATTTCACTGCTGTAATACAACCAGAAATATTATATGGAAACTGGTGTGTGGGCATTGTGGGCAAATTTCACCAAGATAGCATAATTAATTTCTTTGCTTCCAGGCTTTCTCTTTCCCCTACCCCCTTCCCCCCCCCCCTCTCAGAGAAAAGATTATGATAACTTTCCCATTATCTGATAAAAGCTTGTGAAAAAAGCAGCAAGGCAGTTTGAACTGTCTTTCAACAATGACATTACAGCACAGTCCATTATTTTGTATTTTCTCTTTTGATATTTAATTTGAATCATGCTTTAAAGCAAGTTTAGGAACCATCAATTCTCTCTGTAAGGTAATATATGTCCCTGTGCCCCCTTTCCTCAGTCTTAATTTTTGAGAATACATTAGTCTTTATCCAGTATTCCCTTGGGGTTTGATAATCTGACAAATTAAAGCAAAGTAAAAGCTTAACCTGCACTAAACTATGTTGAGGTATTAAAGTGTTGTTAATATAACTGTAGAAATGAATGAGATAAACATGTAACGTACCCTTTGCCACATCGATATTCCCACATGCTGAAAAGCAGTATTATCCACATGACCACAAAGTTTAACATAGCCAGACCTGTAGCTGTGTGCATAAAGCCAAAGCGATCCACCATGTAACCACCAAGAGTAGGCCCCACAAACGCTCTACCAGAAACCAACAAAGGAACAAAGAGGGTAATAGTTATTAAAAATTTCATACATATGTATGAAACACCATAATATATGGTTTATTCAGAGCAAAGATGTTGTCAAAGAATATGAATTGATTAGCTGAGCGAGGATGCAAAGGAATGAGGGGAAAATTGTGGGAGAGGGGGTTAGATAGCAGCACTGGATTAACACCCTCTGAGGCCCCAAGGTATCAAATCCATTTTTGCCCCTCCCCCCTCCCCCTTGATTAATCTTGCATGCACATCATCAGAATATAAAATATTGGTATGTCTTACATGGAGGTGTTTTAAAGAGTCCATCTTGGCCTTGTGGCATTTTCTAGGACTAGTCTAGCTTGCATACTAAACAAGAATATGCATATTTAGCATGTATTTCCATATGGAACAACTGAATGTCTTTTGCATCATAGTGCAAAATTGCCAGAATTGGTGCAAAGTATATAAATAAATATATATATATATATATATATTTGCAACATGCTTTGTTTTGTTGATAAAACCACAGGTTGCTTTAATGTTTTAATCCAATACATTAACAACTTTACCCCAAACTGAAGAAGCTGTTAAAGAGACCGGAGACAACTGCCTGTGTAGATAAATCATTAGGTAGACCATACCACCTGTAAAGAAACAAAGCAAGAGCGCTTAATAAATTAAAGTAAATAATGACAAAGGAAAGGGCATGGTGGAACATAAGTTCCCTCTGCTTTCTCAAATGATGGCAATGCAACATAGTTTGTCTCCGCCCCACCGCCCCTCCCTCCCCCACCCCCATCCAACCTAACACCTGAAGTGACATGCTTCTTTGCTTATTATGGTCCCTCCTCTCAAACCTGTAGGGTTTTCAGCAAATGTTGTAACAATGACTTGAGTCATTTAACTTCAAAGAAACATCAAAACAACTCAAAGAAGTGTGTCAGATTTGTCCACATGGAGATAATACAGCAACTTGGGTCAAATGATTCCACTTGACCCAGCTGCAACATGCAGTGACTCTTCAATACAACTCTGGTATCAATTATACTTTAAAAATAAAAGGAACAAAATCTGTAAAATTGATCCAAAAGGAAGGAAAGCCAAACAAACTTAGCAAAAATTTATAACTTAATGCCAAATTCATATTTATATAATTCTGATCACTATTCTAAGAAATCCATTGTAAGGAAGCAACTACCCCTTTCCCCATCAGCAAACAATACAAACATTTATGCCTCTGGCAACTGTGGCAACAGGGAGTGGCAACAGTGGAGTGTTAGCTCAGTGGTTAAAGCCGGTGGCTTCCAATCATACGGTCCTGAGTTCGAGTCACTCCAAGATTAATGTACAGTATGTTGTCCAGTTACAGAGTTGTTGACAATTGACAATTCATAATGATGGACGTTAAATATGAATCTAAGAGACTAACTTCGGTCAGCTTGCAGCTTTGTTAAGCCAATGAGGCTTCTTCGCAAGTTCCTGCTTGAAGGAGGATGTAAAAGGCATACCTACAATACAACTGTCTTGGAAATGAACAGAAATGATGAAAACGTACGTGGCTGATGAGAGAAGATCGAGTAGAGCAGGCACCAAGGCACAACCGAGAGCTAGTCCGACCACGGCCAAGCCAAGTATGACCATCCAAAGGGCCCTACAGACAAGGAAAAGTACTGTATACATATGACACATGTAACCAGAGGGTTACATGTAACCAGAGAGTTACATGTAACCAGAGGGTTACCCAGCAAAGAAATTGTTATATAGAAATTTTAAGGGCTGGATATCTCAGTTGGAAGAGCACAGGACTTGTAAACATGAGCTGACTGGTTTGAATCCCTCAAAAAATGTCTTGTCTTTTTTTCAAATTGTCTATAATTTCTCATTCACTTTTCTGTCCTTGATTTGCTTATGTTAGGACAAGTATGTCAGATATCATAGTTTTCATATCAGTGAGGCATCAACAATGTGATAGTTATACCAATACATGATGATGATGACCATTATCACCATTAAAATCACCACAACCTTAACCATCATCACAACCAGCACTATATCACAATCAGCTTCACCATCATTGTTATCATTACCATCACCATCACCACAATCATCATCATCATCATCATCATCATCATCATCATCATCATCATCATCATCATCATCATCATCACCACCACCATCACCACCACTATCATCACCACCACTGTAATCACCACAACTGTCATCACCATTACTGACACCATCATCACCACAACCATCATAATCATCATAATCACCACCAGCTTTACCATCACTCTCATCATTACCATCGCCATCCATGCCATCATCACTGTCATCACAACCACTGACACCGTCATCACCACCATTATCATCACCGACACCATCATCATCATCATCATCATCATAATAGTAAGGAATTAGCAGAGAATTTCTTGACTAGAATGGGATTTAATTTATGTTTATTATTTCTAATTAAGAACATGAACCATTAAACCCTTGACAAGAAACGGTCAAGGACGATTAGTCATAACGATCCACTTAATTGAGTTGACTCACTGAGGCAGCTTGATGAAAAGTAGACTGGTGGGTCCCACGCAGAGGAAGGCAAAAGACAGAAATAAGTAGCCGAGGACCATCATGATTCTTGTACTTTCCTGTAAATAAAAAATAGTGAGAAAATGTTTGCTTGCCTTCATATTATGAAAAAATGAGGACATAACAAAAATGTCATCGTTTTCTCTACAATCTCGTACCGGGCTTGCCACATTCCAAGTCAGCTATCGTTTTCTCCGAACAAATCTTCTTTACCGTAATGGAGACACGCTTCAGAGTTGGTTGCAGAGTTGGTAAGTCCCCCCACCCCCCTGCACCCCCCCCGCACCCCCCTATTGTATTTCCTGAGAACATGTTTCAGTACCAGCAATTTTACGTTAATTTACTTTTTGAATCAGACAGACGACGTAGCACTCCTGATTAAAGAGTTTAATTTACAATGAAAACAAACTCAAACACACTCATTGTTTATAACAATTTTCTTTTACCACCTCTTTAAGTCTTTCTAATCTTCCTATATTTTGGAGATTTTATATTTAATTTACCTTTCACAATGTAATCTCCCGAGGACTATCAATATCCCACAATCTTGTTCAGATGGTTTGCAAGGTTTTTTGACCCTGGTTGTATTTTTTGGAGCAAATGTCTTTTTTTTTCTTTCCCAAAGGATGAAATTTGATAGTGAATACTCTCCGATCAATGCTGACTGTACAGAATCCAAGCATACTTTGTAAAAATACTTATTTTTCAAGAGAAAACTTAAAGCATTTCTGTTTGATTCCTAGTTTTTTTTCCCCCTTGGTTTCCTTTGTCTCTCTCCTACTTTGTAAAGCGCTTTGAAACGCTGTATTAAGCGTTATATAAGTGTAATTTATTATTGAAACACGCTTCATTCCGTTGGGACTTTTGAGACACATCACTCACACTGTTATTACTCTAAATAATTCTCTACACGACCAATCGGGGAATTCATCAATTTTCGGCATTTCTTTCTGGTACCCAGATGGAACTTAGGCATTTTTCCATTTCAACCTCTTGTGGTTTGGAAAATAACGATGATAATAATCATACCGTTTTATCTGCTACATATCCCCATAGAGGTGAAACCGCTCCATAAAAGCCTCCGAACAGCAAGAATATTACACCGATAATTTCGGGAGAAACGTCAAACTGTAAGTGGGAAGAGAGAGAGAGATAAAAATTAAATAAGTTTGAAGTAATTAAAGAGAGATAAAAATTAAATATGTTTGAAGTAATTTACTTTATGACTTTATGCGAAAAAATTAATCTGCTTTCAGAACTAATCATGACCTCAAATAATACGTTTTACATTACATTACTACTTTTGTCAAGATGTTGAATGTCAACTAAGGCTGCTCTGTTGTACAAATGAAGTTAAATGAATCTGTTTTGGTAGATTTATTAGCAATTGTCATGAACTGAAGAGCTTACTGTCATCAATTTAGAGTATTCAAAAGGATTTAGAACAATTAAAGGATCAATGATAACCTTGAAAACCTGAATAGCACCTTGACTTATAAAAACTAAAATTGAATTAGTTTGCTTTTAGGTGCTTAAATCCCAAACCAGGTCCCTTTCAATAGTTGATATCTGGTATGATAATATTCTTGTCTGTGTATATGGGCGTTTTTGTTGTTATTGAAACAATGACACCATTTCATTCTTTACATTTCACCCTTTCACCCTTTACATTTCACCCTTTACATATAGGAGTGTTAGCTCAGCGGTTAACACCGGTGCCTTCCAAACAAAAGGTCCCCGGTTCGAGTCACTCCAAGATTAATGTATGTCGTCCAGTTACAGAGTTGTTGACAATTGACAATTCATATTCGTGGACGTTAAATATGAATCTAAGAGACTGACTTCGGTCAGCCTGCGGCTTCGATAAGCCAATGAGGCTTCTTCGCGAGTTCCTGCTTGCAGGAGGATCTAAAATACATACATACATACATACACACATACATTTATATACAAGAAGATAAACGGGCTATTGTTTAATATCTAATTGCCAGCAAAAATATCTCAATTGAATGACAAGCTAAATAAGACAGAATGATGAGAAAGTAGAGAGTCAAATGTTCTTCTTTACCGATGACAAGTGAACTGAGAGTGTTGGATCAAGGAACACCAGAGATGCACTTCCTACAAACATCCCAAGAGCCACTGGATACACGGCTGGGATCTGTAACATCTTCATAACTGACCCCGACTCTTGCTGGTCTACACCTACAGGTGGAATTTATCATTAGAAAGTGTCACTGATTATCTGATTATCTTACAAAGTTTGTCAAAAACGGTGCGCAAAGCGTAAAAGAAAAGTTTGGCCGAAAATGCCTCCCAGATCGCTGGAAATGGCACTTCCCAGGCCTTGTTAGTTGCATCTAAGCATTTTCTATTTTGAAATTACTAGGGATATCATAAACAAAAAAATTAAAATATGATCAACGGGGAGGGGGGGTGGTCTCCCCCTTTGCCCCCCCTCCCTGTATGCTGGTTATTGTCGTTGAGTCACAAAACATTGCATTCTCTATTTAACAAGTTGTTCTCACGAAAAAAGAGAAAAAGATACTACTGTACAGGAACATGAAAGACAACAATGCTTTCTGTTATAATTAGATTTGACAAAGGATGCAGAAAATTCCAAAATCAATGTCTCCATGGATACTACTTGAGCTGTCTGTGATTGGTATTATACAGCTTGAAAAATGCTAGCAGCATCTTCAGACTGTCCTGGAGAGAATTTTCAAGTATATGCATGCAGTGAAATCGTGATTAAGTTATTGAACTTACCAACGGAAGGGAGAATGAATATGTTAATGGTCACCGATGTCAGACAGACCAAGCCAAGGACGATAAAAGGCAATTTGTAACCGCCAATCTTTGTATAATCATAAAAGGAAAAAGAAAGTGTAATGGTAATAGAGATAGCTATCCTTGAAGATAATGTTTGTGTCATAACTTCATAATCAAAATCCATATCTTTTCAGATTCGTTGAATTTAGTGGTGCATTGCTCTGTAAAAACTTGATGATATGCTTTGCAAAAAGAGCAAACAAATATACTCCTTTGCTTTTTACTTCTCTTCTCTCATGAAGGTGCAAATGAAGCTTATTTATAGCCTTGACAGTCAGTTGGTGAATGAAAATGACTTCAGCCCTGATTCTTGTATAGAAAGAAGGCTAGGTTTAGGTACTTCTGTTAAGAAAGTGTGATAGGCTTAGGTCTAAGTCTTGTTGGAAAAACAACTCTCTGTCTATCAACAGTCTTTCTCTCAAACTATCTCTCTCTCAAGATTTTAAACATCAGTTGTGACAACAATGCTACAAACTAACAATGTAGTTTTTTAATATTTTGCGGGCATGAAGAATTATACTATAATTGCAGCGAGGTACAGTATTTTTATTGTTAATAGGACAACTGTATTGACTACTATGCTATTGATATATCCAATCGCACAACCAGTAGGGAACAAGATCACAAGGATTGGTTTGCAGCACAAAATAAGTAATGAGAAATATACAAGAATGAATTGAAACAAGATATACTATCTGGTCAGGCAAGAAAATGTGATGGCCATATTATAATAGACAAACATAGCTAGCTGGGCTTGTATGTCAAGAGCTCTCATTACAAAGACAAAACTACTGTTGTATATTAAACGTTCAAGTTTCAGAACAGTCTTAAAATGAAACAGTCCAATTGCATGCTATTATCTAATCATGCGTGTACTGCAGAAAAAGGATGATGTCCTGCATTTGAAGTCTATTTACTATATATGATGAGGATTGGAATGAATATTTTTCTGAACCTTCCAAATACTTACACCATAGAAAAATCCACCAAGAGGAGGCCCTATCATAAATCCTGCTCCGGAAAAGGTTTCCAAAAGACCCTGGACATTATGCAAAAAAAGAAAAAAGGAAGGAGAAATCCTTTAGACTTCAGCATATTTTTGAAGCTGAATATCATGTGAACCAGAATAACTATAGAAACACTGTACTAGTATTCAAATTCTTCTGGTTTTTTTTGCCAATTTAAAAATGACATTTCAAGATGAAAGTTCTGCCTAAAGTCACCATTTAACCTCATGGAGGAAAAGAAGGTTTTGATGTCAGACTCACTATTACTCGAGCGACTCTGTGCGGGAAGGCATTGGCAGCTATAGTCATAACGGCAGTCATAGATGCAGCCACTCCAAGGGCCTCCACGGCTCGTATCACAAAACAATAGATTAAGAACATCTGGGGATCTTGAATTTCTTCTAATAGCCTACCAATGGAAAACATTCAGTGGTGTTATTCCATGAAAGTAATGGCCCCAACTGAGCATAGTGTAAAGTTTATAGTATAGTATGCAGTCACTAGTGGGAGGGGTAGAGGAGGAAAGGGGGTAGGGACAGAGTGAGTGGCTTGGATAATTGCACTGCAATAGTATAGTTCATAATACTTTTGATTGATGATCAAACATCTCGACATAAGAAAACTTAAATAGACTGTTTTTCCACATAAGTGTGAAAACACTCCTCTTAGTACTTGAACTTGAAGTATCGCCAATTTTCATGCAACGAGCTCAGTGGGAGTTTAGCTTATTGGCACAAGGTGAGTTATGTTATTTAAGATACTGGTGAATTTACGACATATACATTATGCATTGCTACTCTGGTAACTACTCACCCAAAGAGAATGTTACAACTACCGGCAACAAATGACCCTGCCAGAAATAAATATTTAGCACCAAGAACGGGAAGCTGAAAGAAAAAGTTTTTTACTTCTGTTACTCCATTATATCATTAGAAAGTTTCGACAAGACGTTGCAACGGGTGCTGATATCATAGACTGACCTAAACAGTAAGCACTGCAAACAACTTGAACATTATTTTAAAATTTTACAAAATTTTCAATATATTTCCTTTGCAATGCCCTGCCAACCCCCCCCCCCCAACCCCACCTTCCAATTTACAGAACCATAACTGCGGCTTTAAACCTGAAGCAGTTATCAACTATTGCGTTTAATGACTAACTCCCCCCGCCCCCCAGAAAACAAATACATCAAAGTCACTTAAATTTCTAGGAGAAATAAAGTAGCAACTCACATACTTTCCGAATATTGGTGCAGCAAAGAAGATGATCAGGTTGAAAATACCAAATATAAAACCAACTGCTGTTGAAGAAATGCCTTTCACTTTAGCCTGCAGAAAATATGAAGACATATTTTACCAAACATTCTACTGCATCCTGGGTGACAAATAAATTAATTTAATAGAGGGTAAAGCTAGTGTCATATTAGATAACAACCTGCTCAATGGAGAATGTTGTGGGGACGGGGAAAGGGACTATGCCCACCATCGATAAGCAGACTTATCCAGATAGAGGGGCCGGGTGAGAGAGTAGCTGGGTGCAAGATTTGATCCGACTAAACTTTTCTTCACAATCTTTGCATGGAATTTGAACTGTCACATTAAGTTTACTTGCAGGAAGGCAAATGGCTGTCAACAAATTAAACAAGGTGACAAATGAGGAGGGAGGGGGTACTTCCATTTTCCTCAATTTAAAGGGACATTCAAAAGTAGATAGCCCGCCGTATCTCAAAAAAAAATGGGACATGAAATGTTTGTTTAACTAAGAGAATAGAATGTGAGTTAGATATCTAGGGGAATGTTGGAAAAGCTAACACTTTCTTTATTACTTTTTTTTATTTCTTTTCAGACTTACCTCGATTGGAAAAAATGGAGCTAAGATAGAGAATGACATCATATCAAACAGATAGCAAGTTCCGACGGCAAAGAATATTATTTTCTGTTTTCTAGTTAGAGGTGGTATAGAAGGGACGGCTGCAACGTCGTTCACGGAGCAGTCCACACTTTTGTCATCTGAAGATATCATTCTGTGCAGCCTGGCAAATGCTAAAAACTAAAAAATTAAAAATAAGGAAATAACCTTAATGGGTGCATTTATTTCACATCAATTCATTTTTATTTCAGTAAATTTTTCTTCCACAAGAAAACACAAAATAATATCAAAATATTAACAACCAATTTACATAATTGATGAAAGTAAGTTTACATAATGCTTAGTTGTAACTTGTAAGATTGAACATTCTAGGAAGTCCTTAGGGGTTTAACTAAAAAAGAAAAACTCCAATTTGCAGTGATGACTGAACCACAAATGCCACTCCAAGCAGAGTGTAATAGGCTTAACTCAAGTATTTTGTGGGGTATGCAAGTGTTTGGTAATGTTTAGAGATAATCTGACCATTTAGGATGCTGTCTACTGTTACAGCACTGTTAACAATGGCATAGTTAGTATGGGTAGCAATATCAAACCTGCATCAATGCAGGCCAGTGAAAATTCACATGAGATCAAGGAAACCATCAAACTGGCAGTAGCTTATCACAGAAAGAAACACTATTAAACATGGCATAATTTACTGTATATTTTCAAGACTTTGTAAACAGGACCATAGTACTAGTAGCCTATTTTCCACTTTTGAGACATATTTCACATTCTTCAAAACTACTACACAAAACTTGAAGATTAATTTATTATCTGTCAATGGCATAAACATGTCTCTTTTTTTTTAAATTTCTTACAGAATTAACATAAAGCATGATGCTATACTATTACTAGTCCAAACCATTACCATCCACACATATTTTGATGTTAACTTCCTTATGCTAGCTCAATTGGTAATGGCTTTTGTTCAATGGAAATAATCATCTCCAAATTATTCATTCTAGAACTTTGTAATTGTACTTGTTTCATTACATGTTTATTAACACTGGGGATAGTATTTATAGCCGAGTATTTATAATCTGGGTGTCACACGAATGAATTTCAAATGCAATCTGCTCTTAGTAAGTATACTGTGCCACAAAAGATATCGAAATTTAGTAAAATATACATGATGTTGTTAAAAAATTAAAACGCTACATATTTAAGCATTAGAGAAAATTGGACAATTGGTAAAGAGGGCCACTTCGTCATAATTTAACCCACCTAGGCACCATATGCACGTTCTGTACTGCGCTGAACTACACACTTTTCAGTATTGCGCAACTGGTACCATTCACGTGTTAGCTTGCGTAAGGCCCAACTTAAGCTAGGCTTTACTGTAAATATCGGTGAGCTTAAACCTTCTCATATTTTTCCAAACGGAAAACTTTTCCAGGACCATGCGTCACCTAATTCAACCTTCTGATAAAAAAGAGATGATTTTAAGTTGTAAATGTAACTTTTCTGAGCATTTCAAGGGACGTATGGTAACTTTAACAAGCTATCTGTTCGCGGTGGCACCCATGTTTATGATACCTGAAATGATAAGTACTAGAACTCTATATTGCTTTAAGCTACAATAATACCCATGTAATACAAGTGTAA
>KN882860.1:130885-153065 GCA_000934455.1 Apostichopus parvimensis
GGGGGGCAATACTCCCAAGCCAGTTGAAATTTACCCTGATATGTGTCTCTGTCAATCATCTATTAAAATCACAGTCCTTACTTTTTTTAGTTTTCATGAGACTGAATGCCAATAAAAGAGCTATTTTAAGAATTACATTATTGTTGATCATGTGTTATTTCTTCATTCGAAAAATTTGAAAGAAAAGATAGGTGTACATGTATGGTGGGAAGGGAGGATGCTGAGCCTCCAAATGAAATTTAAACATGCCCCATGCTTTTTCAGGAAAATACAAACACATTTTTGATGTATTTCTTTCTTTCACTTTTCTTTTACACCTTCAACAATTTCATTGTAGGATGAATTTGCCCTGCCTATGGACAGGCTACCTCTTTTACTCCGTTGTTGGCCCTCTTTTACGATTTTTGTGGCTAAGCTTTTTCATTTGATTGAAAATGTCCAAAAATTCCAGCTTAGGTGTTCACCAGATCGCTCAATTTCGATGTAAAAATTGCACAAACTCCCCGGGGGGGGGGGGAGGGAGAAGCACACCCTCTCCCTGCTCGGTCGCTCCACTCCTTGCTCGGGCGCCCTCGAGTTTTGACTCCATGAAAATGCCGAACTCCAGTGGCAGCGATGAAAAAGTGGGGGGGGGCTGAAGGTATGTTCAGCCCCCCAATATTTGTCAAGTGTTCCAAGAAGCGGGGAGAATTTCGAAATGGGGGCTGAACTTCTTCTTGCTTGAAACACTCGGGAAGTGCCGTTTCCGGCCATCTGGCGGGTTCGAAAAGCTGAAAATTTTCTTGTACGCTCCGCGCCAACCAATGGTGGCGCTCCGCTTAGATAGTCCTCAGAGCCTCTAAATATACGGCTCTGATAGTCCTACCGCGCATGACGAACCCCCCCTAGATAAAAGCTGGCTACGGGCCTGGGTAAAGTACATTAATGTTTCTCCCTCGTTTGAGAAATGTGGGGAAAGAATTCCTTCCTAAATGCTGACGACCAATCATTATCAGTGCACGTTACTTGTGCGATTCAATCGATATTGGGCTTACATTTCTTTACTGTACACCCTGTTTCTGTCAAGTTATTGCGCAATCTGCATGCAAGCAGCCGCGAGCGACGAACAAGACCTTCCTATAAGAACTGCTTGTTACCAATTTTGATCGGTTTGTATTGAGCCAAGGACGGTTTCGCAATTGATAGCTACATTTAACTAACATTTTCGTAAGTTTTCCGTTTTAATGTCTTCAATCAACATATGAGAATAGCATATGTTTCTTGATCGTTGTATAGGCTAAACCTTACATTACTTGGTTAGGCCTAGCCGAACTGAATCTGTATCAGGCCCAATTCATCTATACACTATTATGGTTTGGCTACTATATAGGTATCATTACGTTAGACTAAGGCCACTTGTTTTTTATCACGCTGTACAAGATAAGTTCGAACCTAAGCAAGAGTACCCTAGGGTTGCCATTTTATATAAGTGTTTAACTGGGATAAAGTCCTTCCAAATGTAAGAACTAGGCCTGTAGTGTAATGTAACTTCTTCTCACCAGTACAGTGTGATCATAGGTATCATCAACCAGATTAATATAAGTGAATGAACATTTCATGGCTCACCGTACCGATTTCGCTAATTGTACAAGGCCATAACTGTAGTGCATTGTTGTTTCTAGGGAAATTGCTAGAGTAGAAGTTGTGCAGAACTGTCATAATAACTGTATAAAGAGAGGAAACTACCGGTGTTCAATGATGAGGATATCAGAAAGAAAGAAAAACACAGTATGATTTTATGTTTTCAATCAGGATGTTTCATTTTTGCACTAAATACTGGACAATGGCATTTTTGGGGGGGATATGACAACCTAGCTTAGCGGTAAAGTTGTCAAGAGGACAAGGCTTATATACCTTTGATTGGGATTTTCGAATAATTTCATTGAATTTTGTCATAATAATAGTCATATGATGAATATTTAGTGGAAAGTATGATATTGATTATTATTTTTATCATGGTTCCTTAGCGCATATACTATAAAATATATATATATATTCATATGCGCTTTACATGATGAAGAATAAAACAATAATAAGAAAGAATTAAAAAAAAAAATCAAGTAAAATTAAGTTAATAAAAATAGTGGATAAAAGAATATAATAATTACATGATAAACAGTAAAACAAATATATAGCAAGAAAACAATTAAGAATCAGAAATCAAGTGAATATAAAATATAGCAAATAAGAGAATATGATATTAAATAGAAAAATAAAAAAATGTTATATAAAAACCTGGGAAATTAAAATCTGAAAATGTAAATAATCGCAAGAGCCGGGAAAATATGATATCAGTATGTTGTAATATGTTGTAATATGATATCAGTATGTTGTAACCAAGCAACAATAACATAACAGTTATGACCCTTGTTTTCTTACAGAATTAAAATAACAGAATTATGAGGAAAGATGAGGTTTGTTGGGAAACAGAAACTCGTAGAGCTACAAAAGAAGCCAGTTAACATAAGAAACATATGTATCTTAGCCCATGTCGACCATGGTAAGTAACGTAACATTTTAATCTCCATTTCATTTTGATAGATTTTGTGAGTTTTGAATGAATATATTGAATTTTTGAGTTTTGGAATGGTACAAATTTATTTAAAGGTAGAAGAAATGTTATGATATCAGTTAAGGTGAATGTTGTCAGTTCATTAATAAAGTATCCAACTTATTATCTTTCTTAGTTCCCCTCATACATATAGAACCTACTAGCTTTGGCCTTACATTTTTTTTTTACCCTAGATAAATTTGGCTCTCTTTATTACAGTTAGTTTGTTACTCTAATATGAGGTATCTGTGAACTATTATGGTCAAATGTATTTGCTTCATCTTGTTACTTCTTAACATAAACAATAATAATTATAACCAGGCAGTAATTTTTCCGACTCTTAAGCATCCATGAATGTGGGAGAAGCCCGCAAGGGCTTATGCATTACAACTTTCACGTCAGGTGGCTTCCAATTCAACGGTTTAACTCAAATTTGAATCTTTCCAAATTAGAAAGTAATTTCAGATGGGAAAACTGTCTGTAGATTGCTCTTCGATGAAAAACACACCTTACTATGACCTGGCGGGGAATCTAAATTTTAGCCTCCCAGTTGCTAAGCCTCATTGTTTCAAATGCCACCGCCTTTATCCACTCGGCCACAGCACCGATACACATGTTCCGTGATGAACAGCATGCCATATATATAAACATATGACATGTCTGTGTTGTCTTTGAAAATACTGTAAAATCTATTTGTCCAAATAAATTATTCTTTCTGTTCCTTAAAATTGAGAAATAGGTTTCAAGTCATGAAAATGATACTGGGACTTTACAGTGTAAGTGCCAGGGAAAGTTTTGATTAAAACAACCACAAAACCTTCTTAATATTTATGTTTTTATTTTTCCTCTGTCCTATAGGAAAGACAACCCTAGCTGATTCTTTTATTTCGAGCAATGGCATCATATCATCCCGATTGGCAGGACAGTTACGTTACCTGGACAGCCGAGAGGATGAACAAGTCCGAGGGATTACCATGAAGTCAAGTGCAATAGCTTTAGGATTTATCAGAGGTAGCTACACAAGTTGTAGTAAATGACTAGCAAATTTGACAGTACACTTACAGCAATATTAGTTGCTCTCCTTATGTTTTCAAAATGTAAAAAAAATCTCACAGGTTTATCGGTGGGGTCATAGGTCAAACAAATTTGCAAAACAATAAGCAGCTAACCTATCTGTATAGAAATTTATGCCTGACCAGTACAAGTACTGTAACAAGAGAGTTCAAACAGAAAATACCAGTAAATATATCAAATCATCCACAACCATGACATCACTGAGAAATAAACCTACCTGTTCAGAATCACAGCATCGTAGACTGCCCAAAGATTCTCGAGAACAAACTGCAACAAACAGAGGTTTCTTCCCTCTGGCCTGCCAATTAAAATAGATGTCATCAGCCATCTTTGTTGCATACATTCTTACTTTGTTGCATACATTCTTACAAATACAGTACAGATAAGGTATAACTTATGATAATATAATAATTATAATAATAACAATGGATTTATAACACAGACATATCTACTCTGCAGAGCACACAAGGCTCAAGACACAGCAACAAAAGTACATACCAAAAAAAGAAGAGAAAAAATCATGAAAGAAATTAAGAAATATTATCAAAAGCCTTAGCCATTAAATTCATTTTTAGTTGATTCTTAAAGGTACTGATAGGTTGCGGCCAACCTGATTTAAAGAGTAATTTTAATCCAAATACGTGGAGTCGCTACAGATTTGGACATACTTTTATTTTCCATGACCATGGGATTTGTACGATGACATGTACATGTAAAATATATACAATATGAAATCCCTAACCAAGTGGACATCTACCTTTCTTCTGTCTGAGGTGATTAAGTAATTTTCTTCTTGAAAATGCATTGGAAGTATGAACGGTGATTCATTGCTGACCCATGTATCAAAAGTTTGTAAACTAAACTTTTGATCTTATTTTTTAGTAATCTCTCAATCTTGCATTCTGAGGTGCTTACTTTTCCTTTTTTATAACTTGTTACTACTCTGCAGAGAATGAAGAGTATTTAGTTAACCTTATAGACACACCAGGTCACGTCGACTTCTCCAGTGAAGTGTCTACAGCAGTGCGGCTCTGTGATGGTGCCCTGGTGGTTGTCGATGTGGTTGAAGGTGTCAGCCCTCAGGTAAAACAAATTTTCATGCACCATTTTTAGGCAAAATTGGACAAGGGCAAAATTTATATAAAATACTGAAAGTTAAGGCTATTACTACATTTCATGAAGTTTATCAGACAAGTTTAGGCTTTAGAAGGATTTGTTTGATACCATATTCAACTTTCATATCATAAAGAATGTAGTTGAATTTTTTAATTACATGATATAAGGTAGACTTAGCCTACATGGTAACCTTGAAGGCATAGGTGAGTTTATTATTCTTAAGTCTCCCAACAAATTTGGCTTTGAAGATGTTCAGTTAAAATAAAGGAATAGCTTATTATGAAATTCAACTTCCAATACGGAGATATGCATTATTATTTCCCTTTGATGTGACCTACATTTAGTTAAGAAGTTTTACAAAAGAAAATCCTTTATATTATTTCTAGATATCCTTAAAGGCATTGAAGACTCGCCCCAAACCGCATGCCGCGATCTGAAAAAGTTAACTTTCCGTTGCTTGCAAATGACGTTTTCTTGTTGTCACTACAAAATGCAGACAGTAATGAAACGTGATACCTTGTAATCTTTTATCTAGACCTGAGATGTCCACGCTGCTATGTACACTGTGCTGTGGGTATTGACAGTAGCGGTATGTACTGACTGTACACTAGCGCCTAATTACCGACGGTAGCAAGCTGTGTGTGTATTTTCTAGGATCGATGGTGGTGTCTAACACTTCTGTTACACCTCATTCGAAACTAGGTCAGATTACTGACATGAGACGTTTCTTTGTGCGCGAGTCTTCACACCCTTAAATATGATCCATTTTTCTCTCTCTCTCTCTGTTTCAGACTCATGTTGTCCTACACCAGGCGTGGCTGGAGGACATCAAACCGTGCCTGGTGCTTAACAAACTTGATCGGTTGATTACGGAGTTGAAGTTTACCCCTTTGGAGGCCTATCTTCATCTACAGCAGATATTGGAACAGGTCAACGCTGTGATGGGAAATCTCTTTGCCTCGGATATCCTGGAACAAGCATCCTCTGTGAGTAAACCCGTTTCACAGATTTTAATTTTAATGCTCTTTAAGTGTGATGGAGCCTTATGTTATGTTTTATTGCCCATGTCAAGGCTCATACTACTTTACTATGAACCTAAAAACAGTATTAAAAAGTCCTGTCTTTTCCGGTATAACAGGGACTGTGTAGCGACACAAATTTGCCTAGAATTTGTGAAACTGCTCACAAAGTGTCCAAAACTTTAAGAAACATTTTTGGCTCACTTTTCAAAATATCTGCTTGCATGGTATTCGTAACTTTGTGTTTGCAATTTTTCTTGGTGGCATAAGCCCAGCAATGTCGTCTTCATTGAATATTGGTGCAAAAACCAAGACTTTGTTTTGCTTTTATCATCCCTACAAATGGATCTGGAAAGCAGTGCTATCTTGATATAAAGAGAGATCCTATGTTTTCACAATAAGTTTCAAAGTTATGTAATATGCATTATGGTCAGCAAATTGTGGCAAGTTTTACCTATTAAACCTACAAACTATTATCAAAATCAGGTTTTTTTTTTTTTTGCTTTGTAAACACAAAAATAAATTCAAGTACATATAATCCCATGCAATGGGAAAGTACAGTATATCTTTTAGTAATGTTCAATGTTTATCCCCAATAAGTTTACCCAAGGCTCCCAATATCAATCCCAATCATTTTTTATATTAGATCTGAATATGCAAATCAGGTTGCTTTTAAGAAAATTTTAACCCGTACTCCTAGATGGCTTTCATGAAACAAAAGTTCACTTTGGGTGAATTGGTTTTATCCTGTCCTAACAATGTTATTGCCCAAGGCTATTTGTTTTTTTTTAAATCATTCACGTTGAAATTGTTTGGAATTCTTCAAATTCAGAGAATAACAAAACTGGAAGACGACCAGATCAGACCATCTCAACTTGAAAGTCAAACGTTTGATTGGAGCTCGGGATTGGAGGACACAGACGATTCCAGCATATACTTTTCGCCGAAAGAAGGAAATGTCATATTTGGGAGCGCTTTAGATGGTTGGGGATTTGGGTAAGTGTGCAATACATGAGATCAGAGGAGTTCATATTCGGTCTGGAAATATTTTGAGCATGTAGTCTCTTCACGATATTCTTGAAATTTGTTTCTTTCAAAATAATGTAATGCATTACCGATAGCTGCTATTAGTTGCCTTTGATGTCCATTTCTTTGTGTCTTTTCTTAAATTGAAAAGGAACAGATATGGCTTGCGGAATAAAAGTACTCCAGGGCTCAAAGTATGCATGGGCAGTAGAAACCAGGTCGTTCATTCTATTCTCAATGGTTTTTTTTCTTACTTTTTTTTGTCTAATGTGACACTGTTATTGAGGAACACAAAAACATGTGCACAGATCCTGCTGGTATTTAATGACTTCAGTTCTCGAATATCCTTTTCCATTATCGTTTTCCATTATGTATTTAATTTCTCTGCTCATGAGCTATTTGTAAAGAGGGAGAATGCCTATAATTTTTTTCTCTTGCTCAAGTTTAACTTCCATGTTTATTGCTCATGTTTCTCAGTACCATGCTCAGTACCATCTAGGAGTGTTAGCTCAGTGGTTAACGCCTGTGCCTTCCAATCATAAGGTTCAAGTCACTACAAGATTAATGCAGTTACAGAGTTGTTGACAATTGACAATTCATAATCATGCACGTTAAATATGAATGTAAGAGACTGACTTCGGTCAGCTTGCGGCTTTGATAAGCCAATGAGGCTTCTTGGCGAGTTCCTGCTTGCAGGAGGATCTAAAATACATACAAACATACATACTGTACATACATGTTAAGGTCCACAAGAAAAAACAGCAATTGATGAGTATGATTGAACATAGCAAATACATGAATATTTAAAAAAAATGGTGATAATTGTTTGCTTTCTTTTTTGTTTTATTCCACTATGATTCCACATCAAACTTGCAAATATGGAATGACAATTACCCTCAGAAAATCTCTGGAATCCTTTCCCTCGCTGTTGGGTCTTCTGTGGATGCTATGTCCGTATTTTTACACTTCAAATGCGTCTGATTAAATCTATGTCTTACCTGTTGGTTTAAACTTCCGAAAGAACTTAAATGATTGAAATTCAATTACAATTGAATTGGAAATCGTAACTCTTGTTTTCCTTTTGACAGGATTGAGCAATTTGCAGATCAATATGCCAAAAAACTGGGAGTGTCTAAGGATGTCCTCTTAAAGACCCTGTGGGGAGACTTCTATCTTAACTCCAAGACCATGAGGGTAATGAAAGGTGCTCAGGTAAGATCGTGTGGTAACGTTACTTTTATTACTTCTGCTCTTGGTGTATCAGACTTCCAGTGACTCGGTATTCATACTCCTATAATCTAGCATAGTTACCTGTACTTTGGTGAATCATACTTCCAGTGAGTCGGTATTCATACTCCTAATCTAACATAGTTACCTGTACTCATATTTGCCCTCATGGACTCTGTATGTTGTGCTCATATACTTGGAGGATTTTGGAAAATCTATTTATAGATCATACTAGTGCATGATAAAATACTTGTACTAACCCTTTAACCCATTGTACTCATCCTGGTACTCATATCAAGGGGAATTCTACTTGTACTCATACTGATGTTGTTGTATTTGGAACTACCAGTGTGGGAACTACCAGTGTGGTACAAAGTATTCTAATCTGAAATGCTAGCTTGGTGCCTACATCTGCAATATTCTTGTTTTCTTCATTGTTTACTTTGTGTGTACTGAATATGTCGGTCTCTGTGTTAGCCCTATAGAACTGTTCATAACAATAAGAAATTTATCATATATCATCTTGCTATATTCTTTGTAAAAATAAAATATTCTGAATACCAGTGCCTGGCATTTCCTAGTTGTGTGAATTCTAAATACAATTATCCACCCCATAATTGAAACAAATGCACAAAACTTTAAATGCTGTGCTGTGCTTTAAATTAAGTGCTGTTGATAATTAGTAAACTGTGTTAAACTGGCTGATGACATCTATTTTAATTGGCAGGCCAAAGGGAAGAAACCTCTGTTTGTGCAGTTTGTTCTCGAGAATCTTTGGGCAGTCTACGATGCCGTGATTCTGAACAGGTAGGTTTATTTCTCAGTGATGTTGTGGTTGTGGATGATTTGATATATTTTCTGGTATTTTCTGTTTGAACTCTCTTGTTACTTGTACCAGTCAGTCTAGAATTGCTATACAGATAGGTAATAGTTGCTTATTGTTTTGCCAATTTGTTTGACCTATGACCCCACCGGTAATTGAGAAGTACATAGCAATTACCAGTATCAACTGGAGTCGTGGATGTGTCAGCTGAATGGCCACCGTATTTGTTAGGTATCATACTACTGTCACACAAGCTCATCAGAAATAGCTCTTTGCATCACTGACTTTAGAAATAATTTAGACCGACATCAAAATATAGTGTACCAAGTATCCCCACAAAGTAGAAAATATTTAAACATTTTGTGAAAAATCAATCCAGAGATTGATTTATGCATTTCAAACTACGATACAAGAGGGAATAGGTCACAAACGCAAAATATTGGCAGGTAAACTCAGATGAATCATTTATGTTGTCGTTTGTCCCTTATAGTGTACAACATTGCAAATATTAAATTTGGCAGCATAGCTCATGTAGAAAAATTTTGTTATATACTGTTACATGACAGTGAGTGAAATCCTCTCACCAGTAACAGTACCAAGAATTTGCTTCTCAGACCAACAAAGCATGCGTTTAATCATAGGGTAGATCTGCGAGCAGACCAAAACTTAGAAAAAACAAGAAAACGAGAGGAATATTTTGAAGTATTTTTACAGTTTCTATTCAGTTTTTGTCTCTTGATTTTCTTTTTAACAGCGATAAGAGTAAGACGGAGAAGATTATCAAATCCCTGGATATCAAACTGGGACCTAGAGAGTTGAAACAGCAGGATACCAAACTGCAGCTGAAGGCCATTTTGAATAAATGGCTGCCTGTGACGACATGCGCATTGAGTATCCTTGTGTAACAAAAATGTTGACGAGAGCAGACGATGTCAAAATTGATAAACTTGATATCATCGACACAATTTCAACGTGATACGATGTTACACACGATACTAAAACGATGTAACATTCATTGACAATCATAGAAATTTTACAGACAAGAAGTACTGTTGGAGCTTGGGTTGTAACATTGGTTACAATGCTACTTCAATAAAGAGATGTTCTCTTTTTTGAGCTTCCAAACTAACCAGCTGCCGGTAAGCTAACACCCTCCAAGCTAGCTCATAACTTGCCAGCTCCTGACTAGAATTAACATAAAAAGCAGTTGGTTGTGTTTCATTAATCAAATTCTTACATACCCGGAAGGATAGGCTATGTATTCCTGTTATGAATGTGTGGTAGATCTCTGACCAAGTCATTTGTTTACTTTTCTAATGTACCGAACTTACTCAAGACTCTAAACATCTCTTGTGATATTCATCTAAATAAATATTTAGTTTCTATTCCTGTATTCCTGCTCGAGGAACGTTACCAGAGATTTTGAGAAAACCAATAACCAGCCTGGGTTAGAGTAATGCACATTCTACAAATTACATACCTTTTTTTTGAGAGCATAGCCATTTCTCCCTTAACTGTAATGCTAGATATGGTCTGCTCGCAGCTTCCCAATCCCACCGAGATGAGCGAGAAAAGAATCGAGAAATTGCTCTGTTCCAGTGGAAGGAGGTTTGACTCTTTACCAGAAAACTCTCAAAAACTGAAAGCTGGTAAAAAATATTTACATGACATCTTCTTTTTTTTCATCATCTTCTTTATTTTCATTATCAAAGTTTGAATCACTATTGCAAAATTTACCTCAATGTTGTATGTAGTGTTAATGACTACTCTCCTCTGTGTCAGTCATGTGGTGTGAAATTTAGTTGATGGGGAAAGGGAGGTTGGGGGGAGGGGGGTGGGGATAGTAGTTGTGGGCATCATCATGTTTAAAAAGTATAAATTGACCGGTAAAGCAATTTGCTTATTTCCATCTCAAATCCCCATCCCCTGCCCATCCTCTGCTTTGATCAGGCTACAAATTAATTGAAGTGTCTAGAATTCTCAGAGTTTATTTAGCTGATTTGAAGAAATCTAAATTAATATTACTGAAAAACATCACAACATGAAGTGACATAGTGAATACAGATACAGTAAATAAAATTGAAGTAGCTTTTCTATCATTTTCTTCATATTTTTTTTCTTCTACATATGCTGCTTAAATTCATCTATTCGTTTGTTCATCTCAGGTTTCCAGAATCTCCAAGGTAGCACAAACTCTCCAGTGGTTGCTTTTATCTCAAAGATGTTTGCCATCGACAAGAAGTTTCTTCCCCGGAACAAACAAAGGTAGGAAACGAAACAGTTCTTTTTCAATTCAATTTCAATTTCAATTTTTCTATTTCTTTATTCCAGTATAAATTACAAAATTTATAAATAGGACACATAATAATGATACACAAAAGACGTAACATGTACAATCATGAAAGCATGAACAAATAAGAAATAAGATGGAGGATGAGAAGGTTTTTTTTTTTTTTTAGAATGAAAGATTTAAAAGGATTAAAAAGATTATAACAGAGATTCTAAGAACCCATTTTGAATATAAATGGCTGCTCTGTAGATATATGAGTTCTTAAAAAGCATAATTCTAAAAATTGGCAAGATAGTAGGATTCGTAGATTGTACTTGTTGGTTCTATTGCACTGAGAGATCAACTCGGAGTGAAGTGGGTGATCTTTAGAACTATGTATATTCTTAGCTGGTCTTATGAAGTCATTTTTAGCAGCAGTGTTTACTTAGTGATCAGTTTCACCATTTCCATATAGTTTATGTTTATAGGAAAGCATGTTTTTCTTCCAAAATTTAGTTTTACCAACTTTCTGGTATGTATCTAAAATAGTTAGACACTTGTCATAGTCATAATAGTTTAAAAGGTGTATGCAGAGTTACTTAAAAGACGATAGTTGACATTTAACCTATCTGCACTTCATTCTATGATAGTAACAATATAAGATGGTTGAAAATGATATGTTGGCTGCCATACATGACCCTAAAAAGAACATGTGTGAGGTCTTTTATTGTTTTAGGAGCATAACTTGAAGTCACGATTGAAAGTAACACTTGAAGTCATGTTTGAAAGTAACACTTGAAATCATGTCAAAAGTAACACTTGAAGTCATGATTGAAATTAATAATTGAAATCATGTTTGAAAGTAACACCTAAAGTCATATTTAAAAGTGACACTTGAAGTCATGTTTGAAAGTAACACTTGAATTCACGATTGAAAGTAGTACCTGAAGTCATGTTTGAAAGTAACTCTTGAAGTCATGGTTTAAAGTAACACTTGAAATCATGTTTGAAAGTGACACTAGAAGTCATGTTTGAAAGTGACACTTGAAATCCTGTTTGAAAGTAACACTTGAAATCATGTGGAAAGTAACACTTGAAATCATGTCAAAAGCAACACTTGAAGTCATGATTGAAACTAACACTTGAAGTCATGTTTGAAAGTAACATTCTTCATAAATTCAGAGTATTATTTTCTTGTTGATCTTGCCGCTGTTAAATTCCCAACATTTGTTTGTTTTTTTTCCTTTGACAGGCCGTTAACAACAGAACAGATAGCCCAACGTCGACAGGAAGTTAGACGCTTGCATCAGGAGAGACAAAATTTGATGAGATCACAAAACTCAGATGAAGTCACAGGTACTAATTTCCCTCCGATAAGCAGTGGACCTGAGTGCCAGTTTGGGCCACAGGGCCATCCATGTCAACAGGTCTCCTTTAAGAAGACTTAATTTTTCCTGAAGTATATCATGAAAAATGAGTATACATAATTCTTTATCCCATATTTTCGTAGGCCTCCTAATTGACCCCTGGCCCCTGGACCCATAGCAACCACTGATCCTCCCTATACACTCAGGGCTAACAGTATGAATGCACAACATAACTTGCATGATAATAATATGTGAATACCCATATTTTCCTAGGCCTCCTAATTGACCCTTGGCCCCTGGACCATAGCAACCACTGATCCTCCCTCTACACTCAGGGCTGACAGTGTGAATGCACAACATAACTTGCATGATAATAATATGTGAATATATATGTTTACATTATTATACATACTTATTCCGTAAATAATTTTTTTGTATGATCATACACATTTATATATTTATTTCATCATATATATATATATATATATAGACTTGATTATACATGTTTGTATGGTAATACCTTATTGGATAAAACTACATATTCATGTGATAATACAGCTTTATCTGTTACATATTCATAAGATATGATAATCCATACCTATTTGATAGCACATAGCAGTATGTCTGCTTTGTTCGTTCAAACCAATTTTAAAATTTTAAAGTTTTAACTGTTTATTTCCAGATGAAACTACACAGTCGTCCCTCATTGAAAATGGGAAAAATGAAACTGGAGGAGAGGAGGAGGATACCACAGAGAATGATGAAAACAACGGCCAAGTGTTCATCGCATTTGCACGGATCTTTAGCGGTGTTATAAGGAAGGGCCAGAAGGTGTACGTGATGGGGCCGCAGTACGATCCTCAAGAGGGGCTCAAAGAGGTAACATTTAAATTTGGCGACAGTTGTGTTTAAATGGCTCACTTTTGACAGAAAGGCATTGATAATTTAGAATGTTGATCGGCAGCTTCATCAGAGTCTCGAAGAAGTAAACATATTTAGATTGGTTAAATGTTGTCCTTAATAGTCTAAAAGTTGTGATTGTGGCTTACTTTGAAACCTTATTCTGATAACAGTGGGGTTTTGAGTGTAAGTTTTGCCCCCAAAAAAAATCATTTTTGCAGAGTGTCAATTTTTTAATTTTTAAGCTCACTCTTCAAGTTCTGAGCCAAACATCCACAAGTGGTGTTAATTTTCAAAAAGTGGCTCATGGGGGAAATTAAAGGTCATGTTGTTTTCAGCCTAAAGTGTAATTACCCAGGCTGGAAAACCCCTTGATTTGTTCTTTTCAAAAGATGCATGAACAACATATTCGTCTTCTTGACCAATAGGACGAGGATGGTGAGTGGAGGAAACATATTCATGAAGTGATCGTTAGCGATCTGTACCTGCTGATGGGACGAGATCTGGAAGATGTGGATGAAGTCCCTGCTGGAAACGTGTTTGGTGAGAATTGACCTGTGTTTTTTCATTGAGTTTTTTTTTCTTGAAAGTTTCCATTAACTTTGTTGTTTCATAACAAACAAAAGATCCCAGTTCTGTAGGATACTTTTACCCTCTCGCGTTTAATAACTTTTTACATTCGCCATGGTTACCGTGATTTTACAGGGCCCACGAAAGTAGGTTAATACCGTACAATCCGTCATCTATATCTAAAAACACTGCCCTAGAAAATAAAATTTCATTAAAAATTGTCTTTTATAGTCATAGCTCATTTTCAGGTGAAGTAGCATTAATTTTTGTCTAGTACTGTAGGCATATACTATAGCCGTAGCATTGTACCAGTTAACTTTGCTATGAAGGCCACAGATTGAAGCTGGTTAGTGTTTTTCTTCTAATCCTTTTTTAGATGACATTACGAGTCATGTTGAAATATTTTATTACTAGACTTTTGGTAGTAAAACTGGTCAGATCTGGTGGAATTTGGATGTCCTGCATGTGTGGCTAATAGCTACAACAAAACCTTAGATTTGAAAGAGAGATTGATCGGACAGAATGTGTGAAACGAAGTACATTGATCCAACTCCCACGTTAGTTAGAGATTCTCGACATAGACCCCTCTTTAAGGCTGCGCCAACTTTTCATCCTTAACAAAAATATGGTTACTGTAGGTTGAAGCTGATGCAATCATGACCAAGTATATTGGTGAGCTCACACACACACACAGTGGCTGAATATGGATAATGATTAGCAATGCAGCATGTCAATAGTTATAATGAGATCACTTGTGATAGGTTAGTGTACATACCAGCAGCTTCACATCTACTGACCTTTTCAAACCCTGTTCACACTCCACAATCACAAGGGTAGATTGAATCATTAAATGTTCTTCTCTCCAAAAATTCTTTGCATGTTATTTAATACCTTCCACACATATTGAATATATCGCTAAAATCATGAGTAAATTAAAAATTTGAGCCCGACTTTAATATTAGCTGAGGTCAATGTGCAAGCTATTTTTTTTGGCAGTAAAGAATATGGTTGGAAGACCATAACAGATATCTTACTGTACACTTGGGCAAGGCTCCATCTGACCTTAAACCTTAACAGCAAAAGAAAAAAATGGTATATTTGAAGAGAAGGATAAGAAGATACTATCACTTGTTGTTTCACAGACTACTGCAGTCGACAAACAGTTGGCTCTGTTGTGCTTTCACTGTTAACTTTAATATGAACGAAGATTGTAATGTATCTTGATAGCATGAAGAGTAAGAATAACTTTATAGATCCTTAAAAGGAAACTACAGTGCTCACAAGTCAATAAAACATAAAAGAGTAAGAAGTAAAACTATAAAGAAAGTAAACATGACAAAAGCAGCAGGCTGTACAGAAATGGCAAGAAAGAAAATCTAACGTTTAAATTAGTATTATGAATTTTAATAGCCTGAGGAATGAAAGGTAAAGTCTAGCTGGTTTTGGTAACAGAAAAAGGCTGCTTGAGCCTACAACTGTGCGGGATTACTTGTCTCACAATGTGGACATTGAAGGGGTGATTACTGTCAGTCAAAAGGGACTCCAACATGCTACATACAAGGCAGCGACAGTCCACCTTCTCCTGTACCTCACCAATCACATTAGGTTTGTTGCTTGAGCATTGTCCTTTGAGACTTCCTGATGGGTTGCTGGCAGTTAGTATACAGTGGACGAGTGACACATACAAAGACAAATAGCTCAATCTGCAACATAGCATATTGTTACTTCTGATATTAATTAGGCTATAATCACACCATATTTTATCATCTGAAGTGAGTTTATGAATTGTGTTGGATAGATATTCCAGCAGTTGATATTTACTTGTTTTCAACAAAAATTGCTGGAAAAAAATTTGTGCATCTTTAGGTCAAGACCACAACCTTGTATTTTGTGAAATACTTATAAATGCATCTGGCAAATGCAGAATGATGATATCGTCGATAAATCATGCCGATTAAGCTACAAACCATTTATCCTGTGAGGAAAATAATATACTCACAACAACAACTTGCATAGTGATAAAATTCTAAAAATAGAGATCATTGACCACTAAAGCAATATATTCCAAATGTATATAAGATTATAGAATATTATAGAATATAAGATTGTCAGGGTAATGCAAGATGTAATGCATAAATTTGAATAATTATGGCTTCCATCAACTTGTATTAATTTTTCATTAAACCATCAATAAAAATTTAAAAAAATTGATTTAAAAATTTTTTTTAAAAATTTCATTAACACAAAAAAATTGTCAGGGTAATGCAAGATGTAATGCATAAATTTGAATAATTATGGCTTCCATCAACTTGTTTTAAATTTTAATTAAACCATTAATAAAAAATATTTTAAATTGTTTTAAAAAAAATAAAAAAAATTCATTAACACAAAAAAAAAAAATAGAGATCATTGACCACTAAAGCAAATATATTCCAAATGTATTACATGCAAGGGAAAATGAAAGAATATAAGATTGTTGGGGTAATGTAAGATGTAATGCATAAATTTGAATAATTATCCTCTGAGAACATCATAAAATTAATGCAGATGTTAAATTGATCGTTAACTTTTTGGCTACCATCAACTTGTATTAATTTTTCATTTAAACCATAAAAAAACAGGTATGGGTGGTTTAGAAGACATTGTGTATAAGTCTGGTACTGTCTCAAGCACAATGGCCTGTCCAGCTTTCACCGACATGAATTTTGCCGCCAAGCCGATCGTGAGAGTTGCTGTGGAACCGAAGCATCTAAGTGAGTAACACAGAGCAAAGTATCCCCTCCAGTCATATATATCATAATGACATCAGACAACCAGAACGATTATTTTTGTCCAATGAAAAACCAGTTAAATTGAAAGTGGATGCACATACCATCATACCTTAACATACTCCTTGATTTTGTCATGGGGGGGGGGGGTTGTAATGTGTTAAAGAAGTGAGTGAGCCATTAATGGCTTCTTATGTATGTATGTTTGTACCCAACTTAGATGTGAAACAGTGCTTCCCATTTCAGAACTAATACTTTAATGCAAATCAGAAACCCTACCAATATTGAGACATGTATCATTTGTCTGTTCATAACTCTATCAAAACAGCTTGATCATTTCTATTGTGTGATGCTATTAAAGCTAAGACAGTCACTAACTCATTACATGTTGACGCTTCTTCAAGTCTAAAAGTGAATTTGTGTCCATGTTTCTAGTGAATAAAGCATGATTGTAGTGCATTATTCTAGTGAATAAACCAGTTACGTTCCTTTTGGATTAACACTTCAGAGTGCAAACATTGTTAGGATAAAGAAACCACAAATTTGCCAGCTCGGATATCAGCGCCAGTTGAACATGCTTAAAACGATTCTGCGTTGCTACCGAATGATCCCAACCAATCAACGATTGTCGATCCGGGAAGGCAGGGATAACAAACGATCACCGGATATGCAATGTTTGGGTATATTGGCACCTACAATGTACAATACGATGTCTATAATATCATCTTACGTTATTCCAAATCAGGTGACATGCCGATTCTCATAAACGGTATGAAACTACTGAACCAAGCTGACTCTAGTGTCGAAGTCTTCGTACAGGAGACTGGAGAACATGTCTTGGTCGCAGCTGGTGAGGTGCATCTTGGGAAATGTTTAAAAGACCTAAGAGAAAGGTATTTATCCTATTTTCTCTTCTCTTCTCATGTCACTTTCTTCAATTAAAACAAGTTTTATGTATGTGACAAATTCTGTTTATATGAAAAATGATGATGCACTATTCTTTATCCCTAAATTTGCCCAGGCATTCTATGTGTTCTCCATACCCCAGGCCCCTGGGCTGTATCCCCCTTCCCCCCCTCGTCAGGCCTAGGGAATGAGTCCATGAAGACCAAGGCCACCAAGCTGCTCATAATTGTTTACTCTCCCACAGATTTGCCTTGATCGATCTCGACGTATCTGTCCCAATCGTTCCGTTTCGTGAGACGGTCATCCCGCAGCCCAAGGTCGACATGGTCAACGAAGTCATCGGAGATGTCAACACAGTCCAGATACCGAAGCAGTTTCTGGAGGAACTGCAGACGGAGGGTGCGGAGGTGACGAAGGACGGCGGCATCGAGGTGATCACCCCGAACAAGATCCACAAGTTTCGACTGCGGGCGTTGCCGCTTCCGTCGACCGTCGTGACTCTCTTGGAAAGTCACGCGGAATTACTACAGATTCTCGACGCCCGGTCGACGGCGATGCTCACGGGAAAAGTGGAAGCAGGCAGGTCACAGATCCTGAATCAGAAGACGATCTCGCGACTGGAGGGATTGAAGCAAGTCCTCTCATCTTCGTTCGACGAAGCTGGTCGAAAATGGAAAGGCGTCTGCGATAAAATCTGGTCCTTTGGCCCCAGGAGGTGCGGTCCCAATATTCTGGTAAACTCGATCCCTGGCTACGAGAGGCCGTCGATTTGGAACTGCCTGAGAGACGCCAAGGAGACGGACCCGAGCGTAGTTCGCGATTTTGACAGTTGCATCGTCGGCGGTTTCCAGCTGGTCACGCTGAGCGGCCCGATGTGCGACGAACCCATGATGGGTGTCTGCTTCATCATGGAAAGTTGGGAAGAGAAGGAAAATGAAAGTAAAAAGAGACCAAATAATGTTAAAGGTAGGAAGAGGAACTATTTACCAGCCAATGCAGAAAAATCAAACAACAAGCCAAGTTTAGATTCCAGCGAAACAAGTAAACAGAGCGGCGAATCTGAGAGGTCCGAATCAGAATGCAATGAAAGAATAGATTCGCATCGGGACGTTGAAATAAAGACTAGCGAATTACAAGGGAATACGGGGAGAAGTTTAACAAACTCTTCTGAAACTGAAGAGGAGAGAGGTTTAACGCAATCCCAGGAGAGTGAAAAGTGTTCCCCAGTGTTACAAAAGGATGAAAACGTATCGCGGTCGACCGACATCTCGGGTGACAACTTGTCGAAGACTGAGATTAATCCTGACACAGAAAGTGCAGCATGTAAACAGTCGAACGAGACCCCATATGAAGAAAACGAGGGCCTTGTATTGACAGAGAGGGAATCAACTACCGTGGATAGAGGGAACCCCTACGATGCTAAAAGGAATAGTAGATGGGAATCTAGCAATTTACAAGTCTATGGCCCAACATCTGGTCAGATCATATCGACCATTAAAGAGGGCTGCCGGGCTGCTTTCCAGGTGCAGCCTCAGAGGCTGATGGCTGCAATGTACAAGTGCAATATTCAAGCAACTGCCGACGTCCTTGGTAAGTCTAGACTTAATTTGTAGTTTATGGTCGTTAACAGGGTTTGCCTGGGATGATGGATGGGTCATGACCGAAATGCTGCAATTTCTGGCTGGGTCATGGACTGCAGATCTAGTATATCCCTACTTCAACATTAGCCGTCACTTTTAACACATTTACGAACATATTCATGTTGCATCTGAATGTATCGCGAAATCCTTTGCATCATTTAAGTGTTGTTTGTTGTTTGTCTGTTCGAAGCCCAATGTTAATGGGCTTCTGTTATTTTCTGCTGAAACTGGGTCATTTTATTTCCATCTCGTTGTTATTTTTTCAAAGGTCCCCTCTATAGCGTGGTCGGTAAGAGGTTCGGCAAGGTCCTGCAGGAAGAGATGAGGGAGGGCTCCGCCATCTTTGATATCCTGACGACGCTGCCCGTTGCCGAGAGCTTTGGCTTTCCAGAGGAGATCAGGAAGAAGACCAGTGGATTGGCTAGTCCTCAGCTATTCTTCAGTCACTGGGAGGTACAGTTGTTGATTCTTGTGTTTAACTTCAGGTCTATTGCCCGCTGTGATACTATCACTATGGAGGGCATTGCGGTTAAGGTAGTGGACTTGTGATCTAAGGAATACAGGTTCGAGCCCTGGCCAGATCATTGCGTTGTGTCCTTGGGCAAGGCACTTTATATCCATTGCCTCCCTTCACCCAGGTGTATAAATGTGGACTCGCGAGGTGACTTGTAAATATAGTTGCGTGCGCCGGTTGTGGCTGCACCCTATGGGAAGTCCCCCAGGGGACACGTGGCTGTGGTGCACTGTGGTGCCCCAGGAGAGATTGTTTGAATTGTGCACACTTTGGTGTGTAGGTGCGACAAGTTACCAATGACCAGGGTTAAGTACAGTGGTGCGAGACTTTATTGTTAGTTGCGCTATATAAGAACTGTTAATTATTAGTATTATTATTATTATCAAGTGTTAGAGATACTATAGGGTCTGGCCTGACCTGACATGAAAAATCGTCTCTTAGGCATGCCCAGGGACATGGTGACATATACAGAGGAATGGGATGGGAGGGGGGACAGGGTGGTGGAGGGGGGAGATTTTAGTTCGACCCTGTAGGCCACTTAGACATCATCGAAAGAGGTGAGCCATTGAACTCGGCGGAGGTGTCAATTGCATCACAGATGTACCTTAAACTCGAACAAGAAAATTAGAAAAGAAAAGAAAACGTTGTCGAAATTGGCTCAGAAATATTCTTCCTCTTTTTCAAAAATGTATTCCATATTTTGTGTTATTACTACTACCATTGTTTTATTCTGTTTGTTTTTCTCTTTCCCCCAATTCTTATTTTATTTTATTTTTTTTTTGGTGCTTTCGTTTACTTGGTATAGGTGGTACCGGGAGATCCTTACTGGGTGCCCTCTACCGAAGAGGAACTCCTACACTTTGGAGATAAAGCAGACTCTGTAAGCCAAGCCAGGCGGTACATCGATGGCGTCCGCAGGAGGAAGGGTCTGCACGTCAGGGAACATATAGTAGAACATGCGGAAAAACAGAGAACGTTGAGCAAGAATAAGTAAACGGAGACATGGAAGTATTGTACTTATGGTAATGCCTGATAGAAGATAAAGTTATAAAACTTTGCCAAAGTCAAAAGGTAGCTACAAAAGCAAAAAAGGGATTTTAAAAACTGGGGAATTTTCTGTTTGCTAATGTAAAATCATATTCTATGCCTACACCAGTGTGCTGCCTACATATACACTGTGAAAACTGTAGTTGAATTATACTTGTGTTTCGCTAAATAAACAGTGGTTACAGGGAGTACTTAGATATTCCATTCTTGTTTAGCAGTTTTGAAGACTCATATCAAATAATATTGTTCCTTTGTACCAAAGACTACTATACATCTTTGCTTCAGTATAGAAATTTGCCATAATGCAATTTTTTTTTTTGGTTATACAATACCTGAAAAAAAAGTTTTGTTAACTCTCCAGGTTTGGGAAACCAATCTCCAGGATATTTATATTATTTCTTGGTGGAGGGGGAGGTGGGGGGGGGGGATTTTTTCAGGTTAACACCTTTGGGGGAGTTGGCATGTCTGACGTTCCATGTTCCATTTGCCATCTGTATGTTAATTGTGGTTTATCATAGATAATGGATGGTAGTGTATGGATGACATGCATCATATCAAACAGTAAATGCTTGTGCGACTGGGAAAATCCCACTTTTTTGCAGATGCCTTCTGTCAAACAGTTTTCAGTTTTGAATTTATAAGAGTATGGCCAACAAAATGTTATTATGTTGTGCTTACATTAAAAGTATATTATGAATAGATTTGAGGTATTTAACTTAAGATGGTAGAATTGACAGGGTTTTATTTGATTAACACTTAGAAAGTTTTAAAGTACAACTCTAAACAGCACAAATTGTAACATATGCGCATGGATAAGTTACACTTAAGAAGTAGCGAACCCAACCAACATCATTGGAATATGTGTGATAGAATGACTCATAAACAGCAAAAGAAAATCCAATTCCATCTGGAAGATAGAGTCTGGTTGTACTGACAAGAAGGGGACTTGATCAAGTCTAAACATGACATCATCAAGCTACTCTACTTGTTTTTGTTTTGTTTCAATCTTTTCTCTCTGAATTTTACTGCATCGTTCATTTTCCTTGAATGATACATAGGTTTCGCCAATACTGGTTCCAAAGTGGAGTGTTAGCTCAGTGGTTAGCTCAGTGGTTAATGCAGGTGCCTTCCAATCATAAGGTCCCCGGTTTGAGTCACACCAAGATTAATGTATGTCGTCCAGTTACAGAGTTGTTGACGATTGACAATTCATTATCATGGACATTAAATATGAATGTAAGAGACTGACTTCGGTCAGCTTGCGGCTTTGATAAGCCAATGAGGCTTCTTCGCGAGTTCCTGCTTGCAGGAGGATCTAAAATAC
>KN882860.1:166876-209491 GCA_000934455.1 Apostichopus parvimensis
CATTTAATTTTAAACCAGAAAACGAAAAGGTTTAGACTAGTCTACCATTGCTATTCCTCTCGATTTTTTTAATTTCCAATCATATGATTTAGCGGATGTTCGGAAACACTTTTTGGCTCACCTTTGGGGGGGCCATGGCCCCCCTTGGCCCCCCCCTTGGATCCGCCAGTGAACTTATACCGAATATTAGTCCTAACTTGTAACTTCTACAGTTTAAGACATTGACCTCTGGTACAACTACTATTAGTAAACATGAAAAAGTCAGTCAATTGATTCGATATTCAAGTTCGAGATAAAAATATCGTAGCCGCCGGAAATTCCGACATAAAATGTCAACATTTCTAGGTGGCAACTAAATCATTCGAAATACAATTGTGTCGAAACCCTGAGACTAAAAGTTCCGAAATGTCGACTTGTTCCTTGAAATTTCGAGGTAAGTTTCATATTCCAATTTTTCGATTTGGCAAAATCGCCGAAGATTCCGAGATAAAATTTCGAAATTTCGACTTTCTCATTTAAAGTTAAGCCTGTAAGTAGAAATTTTTCCAAAACAGATATGCATATAAACAATTACCATTATTAATGCTCGAAAGGTTGAATAAATTAAATTACCCAAAGCAAGATTTTAAGAAATAAAGTTGTGTAAAAGTAAGAGGGCCTGACGTTTCGATCCTAGCAGGATCTTCTTCAGAGGCTGAAGGACATAAAGTTGTAATAATTATCTATACACATATACAATCAACATAGGCTTATATAGGCCCATAAGTAAAAAGTGTAAAATCTTGATATACAAAAAAACTTCGATTCTTTGTGTAGGTAATCAACGTTTAGAGACAAAATAGTCGAAATTTCGAAAAATTATTTGGTAGTTCAAAGTTTTAGGTGAGATAAAATTGAGTGATTTCAATTTAAAAAGTAAGAAAACAGTTGTGGAATTTCGAGAAAAAAAAAATTCTTGATAAGCTATAAATTAATAGTCGAATTTTTCATATTTTATGGATGCATCTTTGAAAGCTCCGTTCGTGGTTCTTTCCTTTAAATATTCCCATAGGCATTAATCCATAGTATTATATTCTTGACCTAAATATTGCTTTTAACACATCAAATGACATACAACTATTATAGGCTAGGATTTCAACTTGCATCGCATATCACCCTGCGTATACTATTTACTACACAGGCACCAATATACGTCTTTCTGTGTTCAGTCCAACACAATCGGTTAAGTAATCGTTACTACGATTGGTCAATTCACTTTAAGCTTGTTACTACAAACCAATCAACAGAGCTGTACGAGAGCATGGTCCTCAGCTCCATTCGTCATTTTACCGCCAAGTTCAATATTTCGCGGATACTCAGTATTGTACTGTGTACGTACGTACGTGTGTATGTCCATCGATGAGTACGTGAGTAAATATCATTAGCGAATGCAGTTAAGGTACACGGTTGTGGAATGTGAACGGGGACCTTTGCTGCTTCACAAACTTCAATTTCAGTATCATCTGTCTCTTATTACATGACAAATATTTTCATAATGATTGGTGAACAAATGGAAAATCAAGTTGTAACCTCTGGGTCTGAAAACAAGAAGAGGAGTCTTGATGTTGTTGCTGGTAAGTCTGAATAATACTAGTTAATACGATGAATCAATATGTATAGGCTTGCCAGTTACTATAACATGGTGCCAACCTAGCCAAGGCACCAGGCCAAAAAATACCGTGGACTATTAACATTATTATTAACAGTTTGAGTCCCGAGACCAGACTTTCGGCTACCAAGTACCGTTCTTCATTAACTAATATTACTCAGATGTAATGTTAGTATGCAAAACTGGTATTTGGTGACTTTCATGCCCAGTACTGAGTACTGGGAATAGATCACCTGACCCACTGTGGGCTAGCTCTGGCATATAGTCTAGGCCTAACGTTATTCTATGGCCTAGGCCTAACATTGTGCCTATAATTTTTGTACTAGTAGTAACATGATATCACGTTGCAAACCATCAAACAAACACTATGGAGTATGGTCCTCTTTTAATTTATGTTAGATGTTACTGTAACTGAGGATTTGCCTATCGCTATAGACTATAGGCCTAGGCTAGGCTTAAGACAAGTATTACCAAAGGCGAGTAACAGTTCTTAGTGTAGCCTATGCTATATGTCAGCAATGTTCTGTATATTGTTAATTTGCTCTATCAATAATGTTTGACCATCACTGGTTGTTACAGGTGTCATTAATATTGTGTTTCAACTCTGTTTCAGGAAAGCAAAAGACCAAGGAGTTTTTATCACCTCCGGCAAAGAAGATGAAGCAAGGTTTGCTTGTTTTTTACTTTATATGAGTATCAATAACCAGATGAATGATTCATAATTGCATTGACTAACTTGGTATGGATGTAAGAGTAGTGAGAGATGGGAAGATACATCATACTTGCTCTAAGTCTAAGCCTATCCAACCTGTTCTTTCTTTGCTGTGCACTAAGGCTAGTACTCCAGGATGTCCCGGCTATTTATAGATTAGTAGTCCGCAGAAACTACATCAATCAACCCTCATTGTCAAATGGTGATTTCTGATGTGTAATTATGGACCAAACACATCTTGCTTGATTCAGTCAAGTATGGAAAAGTTCTGTTAAACATTTTTGGGACTGTTCCACTAAATTTGAATTTTAGTGGTAAATTTGGGTTGGTCAACATGTGAGCTCTCCAAGAGTACGAATGTCAAGTTTTGTTGCCTTGAAAGTGTTCAAATACGAATGCAGAGGGATTGCTTAGGCTATGTAGTACAGTGTACACATGTAAAAGTAAACGAACGTTTTTAGTTGATCAAAACGTTTTAGGGCAGGAATAGAAACAAATTATCACCAAATTTTACACTTAAACATATCAATAAAAATATCAATAAAAGGGAATATCACCAATGAAATTACTGAAGATTACATACACATAACTTTTTTCCTCCCTTTTATCAATTCCGATAAAAATGTCAATTCCTATAAAACTGGAGGACGATGTCAGTGATTTTTTACAAATTTCCTGACCGGATACTAAGGCTTGGACTGGGTAGTCATATTTTCGGTCTGGTTCACAGCAAGATACTTGCTTGATTAATCCATTGCCACTTGTAACTTTTTTTTAAAATCCCTGGAAGTGTCCTGTGCTCTCTCTCTGTGCTCTACAGGATTGTAAAAACCACAATGGATATACTTGCAGACTAATTTTTTTTTTTTCTCTCTCCATTTGCTTTGAATTGTCAGAAACTATACTTAAGTTGAATTATTCCTCACTAATCTAGAATCCTATGAGGAGTAAGGAATGCAACAATTTGATTTTCATGAAAACAGATATGACACTTGAAGTGGACTTCTGGTCCAGAAGCCTGTAAGATATCAGAAAAGCAACCCCATGTCTAAATTCATGAGAAAAGCTGCGGCTCCCGAATTCTAGATTCGTTGCTCCAGGACTCAGTTGAATTTATGGTATCTCATTTGTCTTGAATCGCGTTGTAAAAGAAAAACAAGAAGCTTTGCCACCGGTGTCCCTTGAAATTTGCAGAACAATCCGGTCCTTCTTTCTCAGTGCCTAGAAGTGGCTAGGCCAACCATGGCACTAATTGCCATGCTCCTTTTCAAATTAATGCCCACAAACAGTGTACTTTATGTACTTCCAGGAGCTGTTTCAACCCCTTGAGATAATCACTTCATAGAGCTTTCCCTGAAGTGGTTTGATTTTGTCTTTAACAATGCCCCAAGTCTTGTAATTGATTTGATAATGTTATAGACTTGATCGTAATCTTGTTTTCAAATGATCTTCTTTCAGCTCGTCTGCCCTTTGCACCAAAGAACAGCCAAATGACCATCGTCCCATCGGTGTCTCCGGCTTCCAAGAAACGGAGGGTGAGCTCCGAGGAGATCTGTTCACCCTCCTTGAAATCCGGTGGAAGCAAGCCGAAGAAGACTCCCACGAAAGCCAGTGCCACCAGCTCGCCAAAGTCCGTAGGAAAGCCGTCTCCCATCGTAATAATCGTCGACGACGAAGAACAGGTGCCGACGAGTTCCTCGGAGGCCGTCACTGCCGCGCCGAGGGCTCAGTCTCCTTTCAAACCACCTCCCAAGTCCAGCTCCCTGGATGGATTCCTGCAGACCACCCAGCAGCCCCAGGTCTCGACCTCAGAGTGCATCATTTTCGTGGAGGATGAGGAGGATATGGAAGACTGTGCAGATGAACAGCATGCTCTAAATCAGAGTCAAGGAAGTGAGAATTTAGACACATCGAAGACTTCATCGGCAGGATCGGTAGATTCCGTGAGCGACGGGAACGACGATAGCGTAGACGAGGTAACGCAATCCAGCGACGGCAGTCAAGAGGATGAATCACCAGAATCCGAGAAAGCATCTTCCGGCAGTCTGTCTGCCAGCGAGGACAAGGGCAAAGGAAATAGAGGGGTGTGTATTTTGCTAATTTAAGAAGCAAGTTCTGCATTCTGCGTTATGAATTGACAACATGTATAAGCTGTGATAAAATAGTATTAATTCTAACATAAGCAAACTCAGCTGCAATATTTACTGAACGTATGTTAAGATTGAATTAGGTTTATATAAAAAATTAACTAAGACGGAATTTCTGGATCCCTTGGACATCTAAAGTAAGAAGCCTTTGCTCTCACATAAGGCTAACTCAGTCCTCTAGACTTGGGTTCATTGCTGAGCTTTGACACGTTTCCTTGAACATTCACAAAATTTGAACAATGAAAACGTCATTGTCCAATCTAGCCTGTCGTGATGGAGAAAGCTGATGTTTAGGGATCATTTTGTGGAAGTTTGGCTAAAATCGTTACACTTTGAACTTTGTTTGCCTCAAAAACGTCTTCTCACACTGAACTTGGGCTAAAGCGATACCTCATACATACATGTATATTATATGTTTTCTTGCATGTTTATCCTTTCATAGAAACCTAAATCAGAAAAAACATTGGAGAAAGAGAAGGAGAAGCAGAAAATGCGAGCGGAAAAGGTAAGTCCAGAAGACTGGTTTGTACTCTCAAACTCTTTGTTAATATTCTCTCAACGCTTTCCTCAATCGTAGGCCTACCAACGTTATCCTGCACGCTCTCAGATGGTTGGGTGTACAATAAAGTTTCTTTTGTCATCGGCTCACAGCTGAGGTGCTCAATTTTACCAGTGGTGCACTCTGTCATTGATCCTACGAATGTGTTTGTTTCGCTTCCAAATGTTAGATTCATATATATATACCAGTTGAGGTTTTAATTGAAATATTGACTAAATTTCGTGTAAAACAGGCAAGAATCAGAGAGGAGAGGAGACTGAAGCTGGATGCGGAGAGGAAGGAGAAAGAGGCTCAGAAGAAAGAAATACAACGTAAGAGACAGCTGGAGCAGGAGGAGGCGAGGAAGGAGAAGGAAGCCAAGAGGAAAGAGAAGCAGATGAGACGGGAGAAGGAAGAGGAAGAAAAAGAAGAGAAGAGGAAACAGAAGCTGGAAGCTAGACAAAAGAAACAGGAGGAATTAGAGTAAGTACAGTATAATCACCATGGTAACTACAGGGATGTGCCCAGGATTTCATGAGTGCCGGGTATACTGATAGATTTTGAAGGTGCTCGGATGCCAAATGTTGGCACTTGTGTAGCTTTCTAAGCACTGATACACAAGAACTAGTTTTGCAATTTACATTTTTTAAATTTTATTTAGTGAAATATATTACACACCTGGTAATTAGTTATTAGTTTGTTTCAAAGAGATTTTACAAGGGACCGATTGAGAGCCATAAGTAATGTTTCTCGCATGCCTAAATGATGCATTATTAGTCTGTAGGATTTTGGCATAGGCTAGGCGCAATTTATGTTGAATATATTGTTAGGAATGTCGGGATTTTAGATGAAAATAGTGCTGGTCGGGATTCATGATTCTTAAGACAGTGCTGGGCTGTAATTTTTAGTGCTGGGCGGGGCCGCCCAGCGTGGGCACATCCCTGTAACTATGTGGTGATCACTGGCAGCCTTGTTAACTGTGGCTACTGGTGAGCATGTTAACTCGACTATGTGGTGATCTTTAACCACTGGCAGCCTTGTTAGCTGTGGCTAGTGGTAACCATGTTAACTCGACTATGTGGTGACCTTTAACCACTGGCAGCATTGTTAACTGTGGCTACTGGTAACCATGTTAACTCGACTATGTGATGATCATTAACCACTGGCAGCCTTGTTAACTGTGGCTACTGGTAATCATGTTAACTTAACTATGTGGTGATCTCTGACCACTGGCAGCCTTGTTAACTGTGGCTACTGGTAACCATGTTAACTCAACTATGTGGTGATCTTTAACCACTGGCAGCCTTGTTAACTATGGCTACTGGGAACCATGTTAACTCGACTATGTGGTGATCTTTACCACTGGCAGCCTCGTTAAATGCACATGGCTACTGGTAGCCATGTTACCACTGTGGTCTGGCTCTGTGGATGCCACTGAGAAGTGAAAACCATGTTACCGGTGAAGGCAGGCACTGTGTATGACATAACCACTGGCTGACTTACGAACTATATAGGCCAGCTATGTGGGTACTGTTTTTATTGGCATTTACTTCGAAAACCATGTTACCAGTGAAAGCAGGCACTGTGCATGACATTACCACTGGCTGACTTACGAACTATGTAGACCAGCTATGTGGGTAATGTTATCACTGGCATTTTCTTCTAAAGCTGTCTATCCAATTTGTATCTCTTGTAGGCAGCTTAATGCAGAGAAGAAAAAGAAACTTGAAGAAAAACAGAAGCAAGAAGATGAGAAAAAGAAAGAAGAGGAAGAAGCTGTGAGTTTCAGATCTATGTTGTTACCTTGGTAACGAATGAGGATATCAGTGTTATTAATCAATGAATGCTAAAGGGAACCAACTTTGTAAACACCTCCCCCCCCTTCCTCTCCCCCCTCCAATTGTACGAGCTGAATCATGCCTGCTCTCACACCATTGTAGAAACAAGAAAGTTAGATGTTTAGTGCATATTCATAAGGATTGAAAGCTCATTAATGTCAGTGATGATGCTAAAGAATATTTCATTGTTTTATTTTATTTTCTCTTGTCTTTTTTTATTCTAGATAAAGAAGAGCCAGAAACAACAATTGCTCTTCAAAAGTTTCTTCAAGAAACCCAGCCCAGACTCCACCCCGACTACAACTCATTACGAGGACTGCGGTCCGTTCGCGGCGTTCCAACTCCGCAGAGATATGGTTATAGCGCCGACCATTCGCACTAAGAAATTTCTAGCCGAAGAGGTGAAAGTAGAATTTGACAGGAATTTCTCCAGTCAGGTGAGTATCTCAAAGCTCACAATTATAATAATGTCGGCCTGGCCGCAGTTTATACACATCGCCAAGCGGCCACATGTGTCTGTGAGAGTAGCCGAATAGCCTATAACTTAGACTTCAGGTCAGGTGGCTATCCGACTTATTTAGCTCATTTTGGATGTCTTTACAAAGTGGGCGGCCAATTTCAATTGGGGAAAACTGTGGATTTCTCGTGGTGACCCACCCATCTATTGCTGAGGCTTAAAATCACTCAAAGATATACTTTTTTTGTTGGTACTTTTGAGAACTACCTGCACATCCACTGAAAGATTGTAAACAACAACACATAAATATTTATCAAAACTTTTGCAACAGGAAGCTTACTGTCAGATTCCATCGGAAACATGGATACTTGGCTTGGGACCCTTTGGTGAAAGCTTGGGGACTAATTTCTCTAGTCAGGACCCATAGTTTGGGAATCATTGCTGTTCTTTCCCAGAGTACACTGTATGGTTCACTCCAAACATTGCAAAACATATACACTAAACAGAGGTACCAATTGATCAATTCTTTCACTGAAAGAAGGTTAAAAACAGAAATAATTGAATATAATTTATAAACTAATGATTTTTTGTATCAAAAGTTTTTTCAGCATGAAGAAGCAATGAAAGTCCATCGCCACTGACAGCTGATAGAATTTGCAAGACAGTGAAACAAAAGATTCGTAGATCTTTCAGAAATAATGGTGGAAGTAGATAGACAATCTTGGTGCAGAATTTTCACACTAAAAGTCATAAATAAACTTTAGAAAATGCTTTTGGTGGACGAACCTGACCAAGAATTTTTTTTTTTTTTGCAGAGCACAACTTTTCATTACCTAACTGAGCTTTCATCTGGACAAATCAATATCGGTCGATCCAGTAGAACAAAAGGAAGTCGGAGGTCAATGAAAGATGAAGAACAAGACGAGTAAGCCAAGAAAAAAAAAATTAAAAATTAAAAAATTAAAAAAATTAAAATTGTCACATCCTACCGAGCAATCTCCATTATAATTTTTTTTATTGTGTATGATATAAAGGAAATTGTAAATAACATGGATTTCATCGTGTATTTACAGCCCCACAAGTAGTCCTGGAAGAGATCATTGGACCCCACTTGCCTTCTTTGCATTATGTTTTGTTTATTTCTGCCATTAAATAACAATGAAGTACATTTCTTAATACATATGAGGCAGCTAGACCAGAAGTAAGATAACTTTTCGAGTCTGGCATTTGTGATCCTGTCTCAAATATCTTGGTGGTATTTACTACTTTTTTTCGTATAAACTACTTTCTGTGGGAAAATCCTCTTAACTGTTTATATATGTATTTTACAGTGTCATTAGATCAAAATATGGCAAAGAGATTGCAAGGAGCGGTATCTTGAGCAATGTTTACCGTAATTTGCACAATTCGTTTAGACAAATAAGGTGAATACTAGGGTAGACTACAGCTGTCACAGTAAGTGTCAACATTGTATGCAAATTATTTTAACAGTCTCTACACTTGGTCCAGTTAAATTCAAACTCATACTTTGGACAGAGGCTGTAGTCGATTACCTCTCGTTTCACGAACCCTCTCTCAATTTCTCATTTTGTAGGAACGACTCGGATATCGAGGAAGTTCCATCGTCATCTTCGGAGGAGCTAACCGCCAAGGCCAAACTTATACAATTTCATGAGAATCATCGCCCTCCTTATTTTGGAACTTGGAGAAAGAGGAGTCTTAGTGTTACTGGGAGAAAACCCTTTGCTAAAGACAAGGTATGTTCCTATTTTTCACTCCTGTCATTTTACTTCAGATCGTTTTTCAGATTTTTGTTTGAATTATATTTTTCCATACATTATCGTGCAATTTGTAAAGTAAATGATAGGGTTTTTGCCTGCATCAGCCAAAACCATTATATTGTTTTCTTGGGCATTGGTACCATGTAAATATTCTAAATATTAAAAGTGACAATTTTGCAGATCCGATTTTATATTAGACATTAGATTAGGTGTTAGACGGCAGTTAAAAGGGACTTTTTTGTTGTTGAAAGGGATGTTTTCTTTTCTAGAAATGTTGAGAAGTAATTACGTTGATTTTTCATAGTACAACAGTACCTAAAGATGACTGTTCACAAAGTTTCAACCAGCAAACTTGTGCAGCATATGTATCCATGGCAACGGGAAAGTATTCTTGAAAGGTGCACATGTGTTCCAAAAAAATTATTTTTAAAAGGCATGGTGTCCAAATTTATGAATGTGAATGTGAATGGCATAGTAACGCACTTTCCAAAAGACATTTTGAAGGGTCAAGATTTTATCAGAATGTGTGGTGATATTGCTGCAAAATTTGTACTCACTTTGATTTTTAATTTTTGATTGTCTTCTTTTCATTGTTTAAAGGATCAACTAGACTATGAGGTTGATAGCGATGATGAATGGGAAGATCCTGGAGAAAGCCTTTCAGATTCAGGGGTAAGTCACAGGGTCATCCACGGAACACAAAATGATACCACCCACTGCTCCATCCAACTCCCTCTTGTTACCCCCTCCCATCTTTTCCCACCTTGCCATCTCATTACTTCACGCCCTTTCCCCAACCCCCTCCAGATTTCACCACATACCCTTTCACCCCACCCCTACCTCCACTGCCAAGGATTTTGAGGTGGTATTCTGTTATAAGTAGGGCCCACTTAAGCTCATTTCCTGATGCTGTTAATGTGACGCAACAGGAGACAAAACTTGGGAGTGACTCAGAAAGCAACAAGGTGCAACTTGTATTGAAGTGTGAGGTATAAAGTAGCGAGAATGCAAAGCTTCTGTGACAAATATTCCTGTAAATCTTAGAAATGTGAGGTATAAAGTAGTGAGAATTCAAAGCTTCTGTGGCAAATATTTCTGTAAATCTTAGAAATGTGAGGTCTAAAGTAGTGAGAATGCAAAGCGTCTTTGTAAAAATATTTCTGTAGATCTTAGAAATGTGAGGTCTAAAGTATAGTGAGCATGCAAAGCTTAGCTTCTGTTTGCAAATATTTCTGTAAATCTTAGAAATGTGAGGTCTAAAGTAAGGAGAATGCAAAGCTTCTGTTTGCAAATATTCCTGTAAATCTTAATACTTGTGTCAGAAGTTGACAAGTATTGTATTACAGTTATGACATGGCAACCAGTTTGTAGCCATGAGGACATGAGTTTGGGAGACCCCCTACCTTTTGAAAGGTTGGCAGAATGAAGCCAAACTAGAAAGCAACTTTATTGCAGACCCCACTGTGTAAATAGACTGTGTACTGTTGAATGCACACACCTGCATTTGTTGTCGACCGATTAAATTTCGAAAATCGTTTGTAATAAATATGTGCATGATTGTAACCCAAACTTCATTGCCTGCAACCGTCTTGTTCCAAATTGATTTCTACAGACTGAAGATGGTAATGATAGCAACTTATTTGCACTAACAAATAAGTGCATGATTGTAACCCATACTTCATTGCATAGCAACCATTTTGTTCCTATTTTTATTTCTACAGACTGAAGATGAAGATGACAATGATAGCGATGGGGACGAGTCGGACGATGGCTTCTTTGTTCCTCACGGTTACCTCTCCGAAGACGAAGTGGAAGGAGCAGTAAGTCCTTCTTTAACAATTTTGTATTTATCTGGACCGATTTAGGACTGTGGACATCTGATATTTATATTAATAAAGTTTATGCGACAAAAATATTCACCAGAAGACATTAACAGATGATATCAGACAAAACGATGAGAGCTAAAACTGTGACTTCACTAAAAAGTCAAAGTGTCTGAATATGAAAGACATCCGGGTGTGAAAGCATTCGATCTCTCGAATTTCAGGAAGCCAGGAAAAGATATGACAGAAAAACAAACCTGTAGACCTAGGAGTGAACCAGGAAATATTAGAAACCCTAGGACAACTTAAAATTCATGCGTGACACATTACAATTACAGAAATGAAAAGTAAGCATAAATTTGTAAACAAAACATATTTAATAGAAGCCACTAGAAAGCATCTTACACTTTCATAAGACCAGATTTGCTGAACTCTTTAAAAAAACTTTCATTCTGAAGGAGGGGGTGGGGGGGGGGGAAATAGTGCGGTTTAATATTATCTTTTAAGCATCCAATGCAAAGCAGACCGCTTTCTGTGGGGTTTACCATAGACGACTTGTTTATTAACGCTTTCACACTCTATGCTACCAGCTGACATCTTCTGGCAACACATTAGTATTATTTCTGCTATTCCTCATGAGTAACAGAAAGAGGTGAGGGCTAGAGATGTGATAAAAAGTTGTCAGTGAATGCACCCCAGAATATGATAGGCAATAAAACAGTGAAGGGTATTCAAGAATTACTATGAACACACTAGTTACATTACTGGCAATGCCAAACAGAGAGACAGATTGACAACATGCCACAGACAAATGACTCAATTTGGTAGATTGGTTCTAAGGATAGAAACATTCATTAAAGGCATTGAAGACTCGCCCCAAACCGCGTGCCGCGCTCTGAAATAGTTAACTTTCCGTTGCTTGCAAGTGAACTTTTTCTCTTGTCGCCACAAAATGCGGACAGAAATAAAACATGATACCTTGTTATCTTTAGCTGGACCTGAGATGTCCATCGCTATATCGTTTGTACACTGTGCTGTGGGTATTAACCGCAGCTGTATGTACTGACTGTACACTAGTGTCTAATTACAGACGATATACGCAAGCTGTGTGTGTTGTTTTTTTTCTGGGATCGAGGGTGGTGTCTAAAACTTCTGTGACACCTCATTCGAAACTAGGTCAGATTACCGGCATTATACGTTTCTTTTTGCGCAAGTCTTCACTCCCTTTAAAGAGAACCCAATTGTTTTAGATATTAATATTTAGCATGGACAGACTAGTTACTCATTTTGGTGCAACTAAAAGTTAAGTGGACTTGTTCATTGGTTGGATATAATTTAATAAGTTGAGGGAAAGCTACTTTACTTTATTTATAAGGGAAGAGGACACTCATTCAAACAGAACTAAAAATATTAAAAGCAGAAGAGCCTCTTAACGTGTCTTCATTGAATATGGGAAAGTTCCCAAGCAAATTAACAAAGTAAATATGGAACGTGTGACTCTTCTAAATTTCAAAGTACAAAGTTTCAAGTAAGTTTCTATATATTGAGATTGATCACTTTCACATCCTGGTGAGATCATAATTTTTAATCTCTAACTTCTAATTAATGTTTGGTTAAAATTAAACATAGATGATTGATTTAAATGGTTAATTAGCCAGCCATCTGTTCGATCACTCAAGCGAGGAAGTGTTTTGACTTGTGTTTTTAGACTGTATGTCCATGTAAAATTAAAAAATCAAAATGTAAAATTAATTCATGTTTGTTGGGTGTGTATGATATCTAGGCCAAAGGTAATATGATCATCATATTCTATAGTCTTTCATATTTCTATGTAAAATTGAGAAGTTCAACCTCCACATATGTTAGCTTTTCACTTGTTTTCACTCGTATTTCCATATCATTGAAAGTTTAGTCATGTATGAATGCTGATGATAATGCATGGCTATCTTAGGGATTCATACATCATACTGTTTTCTGCATAATCAGGGAATAATTTATCTGGTATCGCATCACAAAATGCCATGTAAAATGGTCAAATTGCTTTACAAATGCAAAGATGTATAGCAGTTTAGCATTGCTTTATTTATACAGCAACTGTAGTATTTTACACGGCAACCGTAGTATTTTACACGGCAACCGTAGTATTTTACACGGCAACCGTAGTATTATACACAGCAACCATAGTATTTTACACAGCAAAATGCTATGCAAAATGGTCAAGTTGCTATATGAGTGCAAAGATGTATAGCAGTTTAGCATTGTTTTATTTTTTACACAGCAACCATAGTATTTTACACAGCAACTATAGTCTTTTATAAGAGAATAGATTCAGAGCGTTCAAAACTGCTACACAAAATTAGAAAACTAAATTATTCCCTGAAATGTTTGTAATTTAACTGTGACCACATTTGCAAAAGGTTGCTTTAAGAGTAGCATTGAGACATACTGCTTAACCAGTAGGAAGGCCTGTGACTACCTTGCTTGGACAAATAAAGTCGCAATTTAAGGACGTTAACATTAACAATTTCGAGGAAGCAATAAACCTTGCACAAGATCGTAATACGTGGCAGAGGTTAATCACTGAGCATGTCGGATAGACGAGACTCAACTTACTACTACTACATTTTCAAAATATCCTATCTTAAGCTGTGTGAAGGGCCAGCCCCATTGTGAAACAGCTAGAGTGCAATATTGTAGAGTCGATGTGAACAGTGACTGGTCAATTGCACTAGCCACTAATTACTGGTCATCTTACTAAAGATCAGCTAATTATAATAACAGATAACAATTGTGGATTGAAACAGTGCATTAGTTTAGTACTGAAGTATGCAAAAACAGTTCCATCAAAACATCCACCCCCCTCTCTCCCCCCCCAATAAAAAATAACAAATTGCAGGCTTTTTAGACAGCTGTAATATTTTATTTCAGACTGCCTATTGGTTGCTTTTAGAGCGCGCCGTAAGACTCACAATTTTTCTGCGTGCAGGTGGTCAAAGGCTGAACTGCAACACACACATATTAGAACGATGGTCATTTCTTATGACAGGCATAAAATCTGATTTTGTCGATACGTTCATTCTTTAAAACAAATAGTGTTTTCTGTCGTACATCAGTGGGCAGGAAAACAAACATTCAAGCTTTTGGGTATCAGAGATTTATGCTGACTCAGGACTTTCCATTTCCCAAAAGAAGCCAACTGTCGTCATTTTATTTCATCGAGTTTTCGTTTTTTGATACTCTACCAAAATAACATTATGGACAAATAGCTGCGTCAGGGAGAGGTGTAAATGTCAGTTTTGTTTTGCTATATATATGCCAGCCAGGCTTAAAGGCATTGAAGACTCGCCCCAAACTGCGTGCGGCCATCTGTTGCTTGCAAGTGACATTTTGTTCGTGTCGCTACAAAATGCAGACAGTAATGAAACGTGATACCTTGTTATCTTTAGCTGGACCTGAGATGTCCATCGCTGTATCGTTTGTATACTGTGCTGTGGGTATTGACCGCAGCTGTATGTACTGACTGTACACTAGTGTCTAATTACTGACGTTAGCAAGCTGTGTGTGTATTTTCTGCGATCGATGGTGGTGTTTAATACTTCTGTGACACCTCATTCGAAACTAGGTCAAATTACCGACATTAGACATTTCTTTCTGCGCGAGTCTTCACACCCTTTATAACATCAATATCACTGATTCAATACTACGCTCCTCTTCTTCTTCTTCTCTGTGTCGACAGGAAGATGACAGGGAAACCTGGGAGAAGAGAAGAGCTGCAAAGGCCAAGGACTGGGACCGAGAGATGAGAAAGAAGACGGAAGCCTTGAAGACTTATCTCATCGGCTGCGTCTGGAGGAATTCAAAGGACAGCTCGGAGAGAGACAGGAAGGCACTGGAGTGTTTCAAGGTGGTGCCGTTGGTCAGCATGCCCATCCTCTTGACCGGAGTGGCAAAGTCCGGGAAGGATAAACAGGCGTCAAGTCGGACGTCGGGGACGAAGGGAACACAGATACTGGCCGTACACAATAAGATCAGACCGGTGCCGAAGGAAGGTAGGTGCTCGGCAGCATACCAGAAGAATTGGTCGCATTTGTTGTTGTTGTTATTGATGATGTGTCAACTTGTACACCTACGGTTATAGAAACTAACTGCTTCTTTTTCACTGTCAAGTGCAGGTAACAATGTGATCGCTTTTAGGATTTTGCATTTTTGCTAAAATGATAAGTTAACAGATAAAACCAAGGGTCTGAGAACGAACATCACTGTGCATTTTGGAACATTGTTTTGCCCTGGGATGTCCGACAACATTGCCTGCTTCTAATCGTTTTCATCATTTTATTGATTCCTTTCTACTGTACAGCTATGCCTGATCTGATACGATTGGTCCACGGCAACATCGCTGGCATCAAAAGCCTCTGTCGTGAATTCAAGGAGTTTTGGAGACAGAAACACACCGATCCTCCATCTGTGACTGAGCAGACGGCATCCACACCTTCTAAAGCAGACGTCACCGTGGCAACGGGACAGACGGCAAGTACCCCTAAGAGCATGAAAGAGAAGAAGCCGGACGACGCTATCACACCCACCAGGGCATTTTCACCCTTATTTCGCTCGGCCGAAGATTTTGAAATTTCCAAGCGCCAATTAGAGAAGAAGATAACCAAAATTGCTGTCCGAGATAAAAGAATCGCCTATTCCAAAATCTGTTGGTATGTCCACGATCACATACTCACGGAGTTCAGTATGGAGTGTGCTCCCATACCTTCGACTTGGAAGTTTATCACTCGGAAGCCATTTGACCCCAGTAAACCTAGAACAACCGCCCAACCAGCTGCAGCGTCCAATAGCCCGTCACAGAGTTCCTCGTCGGCAGGGATCGTCGGAGGGAAAGGGTCAACCCCATCAAATTCAACTACCTCCAAAGGTGGCATACTGGCTATGCTGTCCCCTTCAATCTCACCTAGAGTTTCATCACCCGTACCTCTTCAGGGGCAGACGGTTCCAATGCAGTCTGCTTCGGCCACTCTCAAGTCCCTCGCTGCATCTTCCAGCGCCGCACAATCAGCCGGTCACACTTCACTTCTCACTCCCCAATCATCACCGGTAGTGGCAACGGTCCCACAGCTGACACCAAAGTCCCAAAAGGCTCCGTCTCAAGAACTGCAGACACCAAAGTCCCGAAAGGCTCCACCTCAAAAACTGCAGACAACACCTAACACGAAGACGGGTCAAAGTCAACGAGTGCAACCGCACCAGGTAGCCGCTCTCAAATGGCCGTTCACGATAGCCAAAAGAGCATCACCATCGTTGGTCAAGCCCGTAAAGCGGATCGTACCCGTCGCGCTGACACCAGAACCTACCCCAGAGAAACAGAAGAGTAAACCTCGTGATGTCGTTATGAGCAACAGTGTTCAAAATGATGACTCTGACAATGACTGTATGATCATCGAATGATTCGTTTAAATTATTCACAACAGCGACCATCCTTACATCCAAACCAGTCACAAATTTTTCCTTTTCATGATTCTGTTGTGATTGGGTACTCTTCTCGACGATTGACAATAACCGTGATTATTTTCCGTCGATATTGTCAACTTGAAGCTGTATCTGAAAGTAGTCCAAGTGGTCTTTCATAGTTCCATGAATTTGTACAAAAGAAATGAAATATAGAAACATTAACTTCATACTCTCGCTTAAAAATAGCTGGTGACTTTGAGAAGCTTTAATCGGAAAACCGTATTTAAAGAAAGCAAAGTTTAAAACTGAAAATTTAGATGCTTCTACAAACAGTTTTTTAATTCCCCAAGAGAATCCAGGTCCTATTTATGACATGTTTAATATGAGTGATTGCTTCAAGAGTGTAGGTATGAGATGAATCAAGTCCCTAGTTGCACACCCACTGCAATGTTTCTGGTCTCATTTTTGTGATCTAATATCTGCTACTGGATGAATGGTTTGATGTGAAAGAAGAGAAACTATGACAAGGTATAAAAGGTTGTTAAATGGGAAGTAAATATTTGTACAGAATTGTTTTTATTATTTTGTTTTTATGAAAGTCTTCTATACTAATGTTTTTCTTCATAGTTAGCACAAAAACACAGAAGAAACATTGGTACTATTTATGTTACCTATTATGACCTATTTAATATTGATCAGGCTATGAAATGTGAAAATTTAATTTTGCATAGTAGTAAAGAAAATCAGTCAAAATTATTTTGAATAACTAGCATATATTAAAGGGATAGTATTGAGGACAATTACAAACTACAGTAGCTACTACCGTAAAGGTTATATATAATCCATTAATGTTTTTTTATACTTGTAGAGGAATTACCCTTTAAATTTCAGTAGTAGGAAATCAGTACTGCATCCACAATTTTTAACAAGTTTTCAGATATATCATGATGCTGGTTCAGACCCTCCAATAAATTTATCCTCGGAGATGGAGGAGGCATGTTTCACTAGAGAATAGATGTCTCTGAGAGATGGAATCATTTTAGGTGGGAGTTACAAGCTAGCTGAGGTTTGAAACCTTGTGAACATAATAATGACTTTGTCGTATATCTGAGGGCAGTACTTTAGTGGGACTACTGTGTTTAGCACTCAATCTAGTTGACAGAAAGCTTGATCTGTAACTCAAAATTTTAACTATTTTGTAGGGCTTTAACATATCAACATCTCAATAGTAAATTCTACCCAAATTATCGCATAGAATTTCACCTCATTGCATTGAACTTTGTGTCTCGACGAAATTGCAAAATGGTTGGCAGTAAAGAAGTCTTTACTTAATAAATGTAATCTTTGGTGACCATTTTTAGTCACTCTATCATATTGAGCAGGCGGGGAAGTTTGAGACTGCCACCTAGGTTCAGTAGACTCTTTCATCCATAGCTATCTTTTCCACATATCATTCCAAGGTTTAAAGTCATTGAAGACTTGCCCCAAACTGCGTGCTGCGCTCTGAGAAAGTTAACTTTCCGTTGCTTGCAAGTGAAGTTTTTTCTTGTCGCTACAAAATGCAGACAGTAATGAAACGTGATACCTTGTTATCTTTTATCTAGACCCGAGATGTCCATCGCTGCTATGTACATTGTGTTGTGGGTATTGACAGTAGCTGTAATTATTGACTGTACACTAGTGTCTAATTACCGACAGCAAGCTGAGTGTGTATTTTCTGGGATTGATGGTGGTGTCTAACACTTCTGTTACACTTCATTCGAAACTAGGTCAGATTACCGGCATCAGACGTTTCTTTACGCGCGTGGCCCTTCACACCCTTTAATATGTTTTAACTCCTGCCTTTTGTGAAATACAACTTCTGGGAGGCAGCAGTGTCTTACACCGGGCCCTATAAAAAAAACTAAATCCATTTGGTGTGCTACTTGCTAATATCCGTTCTAGGGCTAAGGTCATATCAAGACAAGTTGGCTGTGATGACAGTTTCTAAAGCTATTTCTCTACAGTGTAAACTGATTACAATTACAGCTGCATTTAGGGGGGTCGTCTGCTTTCCGTGAATAAATCAGGTACCATCCGAACTATTAATTCTCTCCTCGATTTCGGTGTTATCAGTTCGACTGGTGTAAAAACTTTTTTGTTGCTGTCAGGCCTTCTTTGTGTACTTTGCCATTTATTGATGGAGATTGTTGAAGTAGTCGATCTGCGTTGCTATGACGAAGAAATGTGATCGATATTGAATTTTCACCTTACTTTCGAAAAGAATTTCTCATGTCCCCTCACAAAGGTGCTGCCCATTCTTAGCAGGTCACAGTATTTGCCCGCTTCTGCATTCCTCTTCGTATGGTTTTCAGGTACTTTGGTTATGGGATTTCAATGGGGGTCAAAGGTCAGTAAGGAATGTTAACACAGACTTGCTTTCTCTAATTTCAGAGTTGTTTCAAGTTGATAGAAGCTTGTAGGAATAGAATATTAATTCCTTCATAAACTTTTTTCCCTTTCAAATATTTTTTTTTATTGTATTTTAGTTCCTCCTTGGGTTGGTTGGTTTAATCAAGAACTTTGGTAATGAAAGCATTTTCACTATCAATATTTAATAACATTTCGAACATCCTGCTGGTTATTGAAGTCATCTGCAAACCCTAGCGACATACCATACTATGAATGCAGTCTAGCTGATTTATGTTTTTCTACTTTTATTTTATGTGTGTGTGTGTGTAACCACACCGAGTGTAAAAGAATAGAACCTAACATGTATAAATTAAGTTACCCTTTGTTGTGTTTTATACATATCTGGTTTTCTGTCAGGATTTTGTTAAATACCACCAAATAATCATCAAAATCATTGAAAATATCACCAACTTATCTTCTTTTCTTTTATTGTGGTGTTGTAGTTTGTTTCTGTGTAAATGCTAAGCAGTTTAATTTTTATTAAATTTGTTTCATTTATTTAATTTTTATTCAAGTCGCAACAAATTATTTTACTGCCGAGGAAATATCAACAACATAGGGAGGATGACTGGATCCATATCTTCTGTAAGCTAAGTTCACTTACATGGACTTGATTTATTTTTACATGGACTTGATTATTTGGACTTGATATGGACTTTGATAATATTATTACATGGACTTGATTACATCTTGCACTTGATTTTGAGACCAAATAGATTTCACCAAGTGACAAGGGATGTTGCTTCACTTTCAGCCTAATGCAGGTGTTCGTTCCATTTCCAAAAATGAAAAAGGTTTTGATGGAAATTCCTGAAAAAGAGTGATTCTTTCACAATTTTGAAGTGTAACTAATGTTTACCACATCATATGACAAATGCTTCAGCATACATTGCACAATAAAGCACTTATCCTACAGCTGTGTAGACATTCATTATTGATTTAAAATATGTGAAATCTGCCCCAAATGTTTGGCCTTTTGTAAATATCATAAAAGCTGTAGTGTAAATAATCATCTTGCATAGTTAACTGCCAAAAATTGAAATCTTGCATAATTGTGAATGTTGGTTCAAAAAGTCAAGCAGGTTATCGTGTTGTTTGCTCGGTGTGAACTTGTGGTTGACAAAGAGGGACACACCTTGTCGAGTTCTGCAGTACAGGAGCTATTAGTGATTCCCCCTCCCCTTCCACACACCAATCTGGCCCCTGAATGATGCAAACACAAGGAGAGTGCTTTATATTTATCAAATTTCAGTCTTGGTTTTGAACACTACTATGCAGTATATGATGAATTCTCCAATAACGCACATGATCAGATTAAAGGTGTAAAAGAGGTTGCAAGGGCAATTTTTTTTTTTGGGGTGGGGGTGGGATGTGGGGAAGGGAAGAGCAGGGATGAAGGACCGAATTCTTTCTAGTAGTTCATACGTTAGCAATACTGATTCACATTTCTTAATATCTACGGTGAGGAAAGTCCACCCAGTTTTGTAAACACTAATTAATACACCGCTGGATTGTTTTTTCATTTATTTTTCTATTTATTTTTTTTTGCTTCATGATATTATAAACACTCACAGCAGTAATAAATTGTCATCTCTCTAGGGGGAAAAACATCGAAGAAGATAAGAGAAAGAAAATAAGCACAGAGAAGAACCTTTTTTTTTTTTTTTTTTTTTTTACAGGCACACTTGATCCCAACTAAAGCCGACAATTCTGAGCAATTAATACTTAGATAGCCATCATCATCATCACCCGGGGCTGGTTGCCATCTCTCACCGCAGACAGAAAGTTTGGCGTACAGAAGAAAAAAACAATACCACTTTTGTTTTTCTTTGGGTTCGGCTGTTTCCGCCAGATCCTCAATATGAGATCAGAAAACTGCTTCGTTCTTTAGTGAAACAGCCGTAAAATTTGGTGATAAAAGATCGAGTGACCTTTGACCCTAGTTTGAGGTCGATCACAGAGCGTGTAGCAACCAGCCCCCAACCGTTGCAAAATTCAGGGATACTCTAGATCCGTGTAATTTTATGATGGTAACATGATAGGGTGCTGTGTAATTTATCCATGGGAAATAAGAAAGAATATAAATAGCAAACGAAACAAAGACAAATTTGACTATTTGACATTTCTTTGCTACACAATTCTCATTTGCCTCTTACATCATCACATTACGATAAAGTTAGACACTGCCTTTTGTCGATCCAATCACGCCGTCGACAAGCAAATTATCAAATCTTTGTGATATTTCAAAAATCCTGTTCTGTATGGAAGAGCAAACTTAAAAAAAAACAAAAATACATACACAGCTAAAATGCCACCACCACCACCATGATACTGATTATTGTATACACTTCACTAAATACATACAACACCTATATAGAAAAAAAAAAAACATTTCTTGATTACCTAGCCAAATGTAAAGACAAGAAGAAAAAAAAAATCATAATTATAAATCAAGACATGCATTAGTTGGTTTTTTCAGTGATCAATTTTACAACCTTACAAGCAATTTTTTATTATTATTTATTATTATTATCGACTAACTATATCCAATTTTTAAACCTTTTCTCAAGCAAAATGCACTCAAAAGGAAAAGAAATGAAAAAAAAAAATTAACGATGCAACATTTGCATTTTTTTCCATACATGTTTTATATTAATGCTATTAATTTCCATCTCATTATTACAGTCATGCGCAGTTTTAAAAATTATTTGAACTCAATAAATAAATGAAAAAAAAAAAAAATACAGAAAGTAAAAAAGGCAAAGTTGGTAGTAGGATCTAGTAGAAGAAAAACGAAAACCATTTCGAAAGCGTCTCTCTTTGTCCTCCCAACAAATTGGGGTTGGAGAGAATAGGGGGCAACATGTGTAGAGGAAAGAAACTAATGTGACCTGATCCTGCACGACCCAAAAAGTTCCCAAAAATGGTCGGCAGAGAGATAAGCCCTGCTACTTGCTTTTCCTTCCACACGCACACAAGCTAAAAATCACAAACTAACAATCGTCTATCATCTGAGAGGAGTCAAGAAAAAACTGAAGAATAACTATTGGAAGCTGTTTGACCCTTGACAATCTCTATGCTACACAATGAGTAAAAAAATATTCATCAAAATTACAAGTGTCGATTGCAAAAAAGATTCCATTTTTTTTTCCCTTCCAATTATTTCTTGTTCCATTTTGGTTTCAGCAAATTGACGTTAAATTTTCTGTTACCAACAACAATACGGACCTCTCAATTTGAGGATCGCTCACTCTAATCTAGCTTCGAATCAGCCCTAGTCGTTTTCATTTTTTTTGGAGGGGGGTGGGAGGAGGGGTATATAAGCGCGAGACACAACAAGAAATAAACAATGTTCATGGGGTCATTAAAAAGTGACGCATTCTCCCTCCACATTCAGCACGTTGGAGGAGACCCCCCGAAACATGTCGGGGAACGGAACCGGAACCAGCACGGGGACAAAAAGAGACGAAACAATAGAATTGACGAGACGAATATCCACCGAGGAGGAGAAGGATGGTATCATCACACCTCGAAGTTCAACTCTTGAATGGTACGTTCCATCTCTTCTGTCATCTCACGAACTTTTTCCTTCTCGATCATCAGCTCGTCTGAGATGGGGTTTCGAAGATGGCGCCGCAAGACGGATGAAAATAGTAGCAAGGTGGGAGAAGGAGGGGGGGCGGAAGAGGAGTCGTGTTCGGAAAGGAAGAGAGAGAGACAGCGAGAAGGTAGAAAAAGAGAAAGGGAGAGAAGATCACTGGTAGTAGATAAATTGAAGCATTTTCATAAAAATTGAAAAACAAAAGTGGGAAAAAAAAAAAGAAAAAAAAAAATTGTGAGGCTTAAAATAATTTTTTTGACGTTTTGCAATACACATATGAACCGTCATCGTACCTGAAGCCTGTCAAGTGAGACTGCCAGTTTACAAGCCACAAATCCAAACGAAGGAGCCTATCATCCGAGGCAACATATTGGCCTCATCACTTCTTAAAACATGCACGCCTTATAGAAAGGGAAATAGTTTTCGACTAGGCTCCAATGTCCAACATCCTTTTGAAAGATTTCACATCAGACTTGTTCCCAATTTTTTTTTGGCCCTCACCCCTTAGTACTTTCCCTTTTCAAATTTTCTCCCTCTTTGGTTTTTAACAACTTCGTCTCGGCAGCATCGACAAGTGCAGGCCGGATCGGACGAGACGTTTCCTCGGATTTGAGATATGTTTTCTTTTGAATCGTCGTTAGTACATATATATACGTGGCTTGTAAACTACACTATAAAAACTCACTCCACAGTCCAGCAGGCCTCTTTCCTACTATACAAAAAAGTCCTTTAAACTAGTGATTTTTTTGCCTTAGTTTAACACAAGATAAACACTGAACCAATACATCTGACGTAACAGAAGACGACGTGGGTCCAGGCGGTGCGTCGTCGTGGCTTATACGTTCTCCATCTCGTTCATCAGTTGATTATATTCTTCCTTAACAAGGTCATGGGCGGCCTTCTCTTTCTCCAATTCAGCTAGAAGATACAAAGGGTGGAATAAAAACAATTAAATAAAACAAATCATGATCAATTTTTTTTTTATAGATCTATAAACATTTGTCAAAAATTAAAACTCCTTCAATATTATTTCTTTTTATGGAGTGGGCTACTGAATCACCAATAGTGCAAATCAAAAAGAATTTCTACAGAGATCTGTTTGATGCACTAAACCACTCGGAGAAATTTATAGACTTTAATAAAAAGTGTGTCTCATCTTGGAAAAATAAAATCACATGCAAGAGTAAACTATTCCCCAATTTATGTGACTAGTATTAAAGTGAAACATTGATCTGTGAGAATTTCCTTCAAAAAAACATACTAAGTTGCATTAACAGACAATACAGAAGGGAAAAACTTAAAATCTCCCCTTCAATTGAAACACATTGCATGATTAGCACTGAATGCCATCATTTCTTATCTTTACTATATAAGTTAAAAGCTCACTTTCATTATGACTTGTTCCACCACATACATACATACACCCATATATACACAAACATACACCCACCTGTCTATTATACACAACATTGAGAATACCTAAATACACCTCCCGTCCCCACTCTCCCCCCTTGGACAGGCGGTCTCGCATCCACCAGACTCAACTGTAATTAACTACTCACAAGGGTACAGGTTCAAAATCTGCACTCTGTATAATAAGTTTAAGGGTGACAGGAAAACAACAGAACTCATTCAAACATAGACTACAGCATAATGAACGGCTTTGATAAATTCAGTTAAAAGATTATGAAACGTATTCTATATATGAATAACAACAGAAATTTTGTGGAATGGTTGGATCAGTTACTACTGTAAGTTACACCCTTAAAGGTCAATCATATTGCTTCCTACCTCCGACCAGGAAACTTAACATATTCAGAGACTATGCATTTGTCTGCCACTATGAAAGCGTAAAACAATATACCAAAATTATGCCTGAGAACTCATATCTGTTGGTCAAGTTTGGATTCATACATCACTTTTATCACACACGCACTAATTACTTCTTGATCATTTGTTCATCACATAGTCAGGCTTTTCCGGACATTTATTTTCAGGCCTGGTAAAAGAATTGATCAATTTGAAAAGCAAAAACTAAGCATGTCACACAATTTTTATCTTTTAGTTTAACATGGAGAGACAAGAACAAGCTATTGTGTGGGTTATATATTTACATTATTTTTTTAAATTATCAGAAGTTTATTTGAAGGTTTTCTCTGTTCACTACCAGAGGAATAAATATCTTTCTCAGACAGTTCTCTTAGCTTTGTCATGTTTCCATGGTTTCATACAATAGCTTTCAATAAAAAATGATGACCAGCCACCACTATACAAACTTACAAGTAAGAAAGAAAAAAAAAAGATGCCAGTGATGGCTTAGAGCTTTCTTACGCCTTTCAGCAAGTTATTTTATTGCATAAATTACAAATCGCCCCGGAACTCTGGATTATTAAGAAGGTCACATGAGCACAGTGAGAATTCTCTCCATAAGTAAATTTTAAAGTGATGTGGAGTCAATTTAGCTATCAAAATCAGTTATAGACAAAGTAAAATCTAAAATGGTTGATGGGCATGAATATTCTCTCACACAGTAACTCACTCACTCACATATACAGTAAAAACACTGCACTGAAATGACACACATATTATTTCATACACTTCTAACCCACCATCAATCTTAAAAGTGTACAGCCCCCTCTGCTAAATAATCCCCAGATATAGTTGTTTGATAGTACAAACAATTTACACCCAGTGGCTTAGCTTACAAGCTATGTCAGGAATGCAAAGCATTTGTACCTGTGCCTGGTTTTGTGACTGTGTGGGAAGTTAACCACACACAGGCAGGCAGGGATAATAATATACATGGTATTTAGGCACTCTGTGATCTCATTATCCTTTACCACAGTCAGAGACTAGACTAGATACTGACAATGTTCAAAATTGGGTGTGTCTATTCTGTCAGTAGGAATGCACATAGGCCACTGATCCTTCTACAATATCTCTGGATAATTTTGTTTGACCAACTATGTCGTGACACACCACAGACAAATATATATATATATGTGGGGGGGGGGGGGAAGTACATTTTCCAAGAAATCCCTGCCAATGATACTTTTTGTCTAGCCAACAAAGAAAAGAATTCATAGATGAGGGGCAGACAATATCAGTAATTACATTATTAAAACCACATCAAGGACCAAAAGAAAAACTGATGAAATTAATATCATCATGTTTTCTTTTCTTCTTCAAATTTTCAAAGTTCACATGGTCAACATTCACCCCAGCTCATAGTGGTCAATCAAATGTATAGATTTTCAACTTCACAGATTCAACATAGATGAGAAGAAAGTAATGCCTGTTAGCATCTCCTATCATCAATGATTTTGTTGATTATAATGTAATGTAATGTTTATCCTTATACGCTGCTCCATTGTACAATCTTTTTTTTCTGCATTATATTTCTTATCTCTCCCTGACCTACTATTTATTCCCCTACTCATAGTAGTCCCTCCTCCTCACCCCCCCCCCCACCCAGCCCTAATCCCCAACCCCTTCTCATTTTGTTACCTGTTCATGACATTGCGAATATTTCTTTTTTCATTTGGAATATTACTCGTAGGTTTCCCCTATTCTAGACTGTGCTTTCACTTCACTATGTATTGAGGAAACTCTGAAGTATTCCACGATGAAACCTGACTCTATTGACGAGGCAGACTACCCACGACCTGGGCTACAGAATTGGGGGATTGAGGAGGGAGAGGGAGACAAGTGAGGGGGTGGGGGGGGGGGAAGACAAGCATGGTAGTGGGTACATCAAACAAACGATCAATCAATCAATCAATCAAACAAAGCATCTAGCATTGGTGTGTATTTATGATCTATTGTGTGTTTTTTCTGATATATACAACAGCTCTATGTAAATAGACTAAAAACACATTAATATTAGTTCGAGATTATATCTAAAACAGTAAACTAATGCAGTGGCCCTAGCATTACATGATTCACACATACGAACAGCCAGATATATGTTGTCTGTCTGTCTGTTTGTCTATTGAAGTCAAACATGAATATTCCTATTTAGCAAAAGTATGGAATTTTTCACAGTTTAAGGTCACATTAACTTGAATGTGTATTATTTGTATCAAATTTGAATGTCAATCAACCCTATTTTCATCCCGGTTTGGGAAACAACATTCCTCACCGCATTCCGACAGCTGAAACATTTTTAAATACAGTCTTCTTAACTGTCCTGATCCCATGGTGACCCCAAACAGATGACTGACTGACTACACAAACTAGTCATAGAATATACACCTTGGAACATTAAGATGACAGTATCCAAATGAGAGGGGATGGGGGAGGGAGGGGATGATGTAATCACTTCTTTGCATTTATTTTTTATATGTTAGACCATGAAAGGGTGATATTTGAGGATAACCCTTTGATAAACTTCTTGATGACTTTTCCAGCAACACTGAATGCAATTTTAAGGAATAGCAATGAAACTGAAATAAATAGTACGGGGATGGGGAAAGGGCATTTCACATATTTTACTATCAAGCATGAACAAAGGAACAGCCAAAAAACATCTACAACATAGACATGCAAGACAAATTAGGTATCATAATTTATAGCTTTTTCTGGATCCCGGTGAGAAGCCGAAAGAGTTTCAGCATTTGACGCTTAACTCTTTTCCTTCCCTCTCCCTATCTTCTAAGCAAAAAAGTATTCTGATCATATTGTTGAAATGCTGTTTTACCATCAAATATCTGACTTTAGAGAGATGTCACAGATAGCCACAAAGTTCAACTGTTTAATATAATCGGAACAGAGACATCAAATTGTCCTCTACTTTTGAATTTCTTCACCAGTGGTTTAATCATGTTACATTCTGCAAGACATCTCAGAGTGAAAAAAATTAGCATCTTTGAATGTCGCTTGTGGAAGATATGACGGCTGCAACTTTCAAACCCAATGACAAATCCCTTGTACAGGTTGTGTGTGCATGCAGTTGTATGTAAAGAGATACAACAGTACGTTGCGTGGCAACAGAGAGTTTTTGAGTATATTGCACAGGGATGGTGACACCAATGATGCTAGGGAGCAGTGAGGGGAGAAGATGGGATTAGGGGGGGGGGAAGAAGAGGAGGGGAGAAGATGGGAATAGAGGGGAGAAGAGGGAGATCATTCTAGCCAATTCTGACTGCTTCAAAGATTTATATTTGCAGCGCATTTTTTGACAAATGTGCATTACCATGGAAACAATTAAACTTAAAGCAGCTGGTTGCCCTTGACAACCGAAAGGAGACCGTCTCACTTTCTACAAGGTGCACACTTTTTTAAACGGGCCGCTATGACCAATTAGTGTTTCCCCTCTGCCAAGAGAGGTGTAACAAGCTGTCAATTAGCTGTCCCTGGTATCATGGGAGTTTTGCATTCATGTCCCTCATTCACATATGAAGAAAAGGAAAAGGCGTTGGTACACCTGCGACTGGGAAGATTCGTTAGCAAAGCCTACGCTAATTGCTCATGTCTCTCATGAAAAGAAAATTTTTTTCTAAGGAATTTGAAATCTGCAGTACATTAAATCGTACAGGGGGGGGGGGGTAGAATTACTACATCTTGTGCCCAGATGAAAATGTGTGTTTCGAGAGATGTTACCACGGAAAGAACAACCAACTGCTTTAACTTTGGACTATCTGGTGAAGATAATGAGGCAGTACATACCATATTTGACAACAGACATCCGATAGACGCTTGAAGCAAAACAATAGTCGGGGAGATAATCTTACAACTATCAGAAGACAGAAAATGTGAAGTACAACTGACGAGGAAAAAAAAACAGTAACTGCAAAATTAACTTTCATCAAACTGGCTAGAATTACTTTGGCTACAACTAAGCGTGCAGAAGGTGGGGGGGTGGGGAGAGATGAGAGAGAGGATAGGCATTGTGATGGGAGAGGGAAAAGATCAGCAATAGCTTGCAGCAAGATCATTTCAGCCTTTGTTCAAAGCTGGAAGCAGCAAACATAACAAAAAAACTGAGTACACAGAATTCATTTTCCCTAAGAACCCAAAATAGTTGGTAGCTGCCATCATCACACAACACACTACTGCCTATATATACCAACCTATCATAATTCCAGAGTTATTACTTTGTCGGTGACTATCCATTTTACAATCTACATAGCAATGACCAGACGTGAATATTCATTTTACAATCTACATAGCGATGACCAGACAATATAACCCAAAGTTTCCCAAGCTCACGATACCTGGGAGTGCTGTACTATATCTCCACACTGATCAAAACATGCCATACTCAGTATCATAAACTGTGCATAGGGCAGGTGGCAACTGCCATCACCACCCACCATACTGTATATCATCCTGGTACAGTAACCGTCTCGTCGGACAACCGCCACATTTCGTACAGGGTAAACGTTACACACCCCCTACTGTATGTAACAAAGCGCCCACCATTTATTTACTATGTGAGTACCCTCCTCTCTCTGTACAGTTTGTCTGTTACCTAGTACAATGTATGGATTGTGCCCAGGCACCCCTGTCTGTGCCTTTATATTGCTTTAGCATCGACATCCACCTACCCATAAAGTAAATGTCAGTTAAACACATAAAACCAAAGGTATACACCTACAAGCACTTGGCATGATACAAAGTCTTTTTTGGCTTCCTGTCTAACCACGGTGGTGGTTTGTGTACGCTTGCAAGTGATCATTCTATCTGTACATATATTGGTTTAGTACACATGCATACTGCACTATAGATATAGCATCAAAATGTTATATAGTCAAGTCAATATCTCACCAACAATGAACTTGTTGTACCTGACTGCAGCCATTGTTGCAATTTGTATTCTTTGCTCGACATAGTTTTCTACTTAAACAGAGAGATTTACTGTCAACATAACAGGCAGGGAATGTGCGATAACAAACTCATTCGATATTCTCTCACACAGGATTACTCAGAAGCCACAACGAAATCAACAGTCTGTACTTCAGAAGTACTTAACAACCAAAATGGACCAAAAATCTCCGAGCAAAACCGAGTTTTAACAAGTTGTAAAAACTACATTTTTACATGGAATTGACATGAAATCTCTATATTAATGTCCACGGAATGATATGAAATAATGTGGATTATCTTGTGGAATATCAGATTTGGTACAGAACAGGGGAGGTAAGGGGGAGGGAGGAAAACAGAAATTCGGACATCAAATCCAACACAAACTGGCATTTCTGGAGGTGAGTTTAGCAGAAATCATGTCATGACAAAACGTATACCACCAAAGGTTTTCTGCGACCCAATCTAAACTGAGAAAATGGGACCTAATTTCAAGTAGAGCTTAAGATATTCTTTATACCAAAAGAAGAACAAATTTTCCCATTGGTCAATATATAACTCATAACACTAACAGTCACTACAAGATTATGCTGGAATCATGGAAAATGCCAAAAGCTATTTCTTCTATTTGTCCATCCTCTGCAACCCCCCTCCCCTCCTCCACTCCCACCCCCCCACTCGGTGGCTCCAATCCATACCTACCCATCTTTCATGTGAGTCCAACTACAAATAGATATCAATGGCATCTTTTCTATAAACCTTATTGACATCAGCTGGTCATAGACTTCAATAATATATTACCTAGAGCTCTACGAAACCCTGTAAACTCTCCCAATGTCAAAACCCTGAAACTTGTGCATCCGTCAAACGCAAACTACTTCCCGCCTTTGTCAAATCTTGCACGTTGCCACGGGGAGATATGTGAACAGACAGCTGAGACATCTGAAATTCCATTTTCTTGACGGGGAGTTTTTTCTTTCCTTTTCGGGTTTGAAGATCTCTAATTCCAGCGATGTTTAATAGCTTTCCACACGTACCACACAATTGTTATTACAATTACCAAGCTGACCAATCCCATCGCTCTAATCTTCTCGCACCACGTTTTCGTTCGGAACACACTCACGAGGAAGAATTGCAAAGATGTGCACAGATGGACAAATTTTTTAAAAATCCTGATATTAACGATATTGCACAGACTACGAGGGTGGAGCTGACATTAATGCAGTTAGTTGCAGTATTGGATTACAGACACCGCTGTTGTAAATACACCAACACAGTGACTTTCACACATTCGTCCGTGAGTCACGGCTAAAATAAAACTAATGAAACCTCGGAGAGCTTTAATGTGAAGGGGAAAGAGAGAGGGGGAAGGCATATTTCTGAGTCATAAAATGTCCTTCAAAAAAACTGAGACCACAAGTCATCTGTACCAAAACCTTAATCACTAATCTCTCTTATCACATTAACAGCAACACCACCCTTCAGTAAGGAATAAAGTTTCACAATTTATAAAAAGTTCTCTTTTGCGGAAAACCAAACAAACATTTTGCGGGAGACGAATTGATGAGGGTTGACTTGCCCGACTGACCGTTTGCATTCCAAGTAATAAACGGACCAATGGCATAATCTTCCCTAACAAACACTTCCATTCTCTCCATCTCCCTTCCCTCTGTCTCCCTTCCTCCTCCACAAAAAGCAATTGACACCCACCATGCCTAAATATTTTCAACTGCAAGATTTTTTAAATTTGGTTGGCTATCCAGGTACAGTACACATGTATAAATAACACATTTTTTTTAAAAATGTTTATTTATTTAAGTATACTATGGTGAATCTCTTATATTTGCTCTCACTTTTTTGGGAAGAATCTTGTGTTCAAAAGGAAGAATTCCAACAACATACTACCATTCACAACAGGTATTCCACATCATTTGATACCAGTGCAAGTCATACACGCATGTACATTGTATGATAACATACTGTAGAAACAGACAATATTATTGAGATGAAAAATCCTGGTGTACTCCTGAACATGTACATACATTCTTGTCAACTTTGAACCCTGTTCCTCTTTCATTCTTTCTAAGGATCTCCATTTTTTTGTTTAAATACTTACATAAGGTATATTTGTTTCAAGAACCACCCTACCCTAAGTACTGCTACTTAAAGATCGGAAGGCCGGGCAAAGGCTCTGTCAACAACGCTAAAACCGAAATTTATTGGGTTATAAAATATGCAGCAGATATTTTTAAAGCGACACTCTGCACTCGATGACAATTTTTACCGAGAGGACATTAATCAAATACCACTGTCACAGATCAAAAAATATCAGCCTGTCCCATTTGTTCTTTACCCACTCAAAAATAACTAACCAACAATTAACAAAAGAATCTAGCAAATTCTGACCAATTATCTCACACAGGTACTTTCGCGAATGAGATCAACCTTGACCCAAATGTTTATTCACTAAGAAAAAAATAAAAGCAATAAAATTTGGTTTTATCAGCTGATGAGCTGCAATTGTGAAAGCGGAAGTTCTTGCGATCCAATGCAGACCGCTGCTTTAAGTTCTATGCACAGTGTCCATTAGACACATTGAAGTGCTATTAAATGCTAACAGAAATGTCTGTCACATGGTAATATATGAAAAGCATTTGGAACTAACTCACAGCACTGTATGTGGAGATCTCATATAAAGATAATCGTCGTATCAGCATATAATGGAAATGGTCTCACTATTCAGTTCCTACTCTCATAAGGCGAGGAGGGGTTCTCAGTTTGACATTCTGTACTGCATGCATACATCGCCACATAAATTGCATGTTTTAAGTATTTCAGAGTCAAATAAATTCTTGCTACATAAAGAGGTACGTGACGTCATCGAGGCAAATATTCTGCAACATAAAGCAGGGATAAGCCTGGGGTAATTTAAAACTAAATCACAGAACTTTGTAAAAAATTGCAGTATAGGCTCCAGTTTGCATATATGCTACAGTGTGTTAGGATAATAGTTTTTGTCCCCCAGGTAGAAAAGAAATCACGGATATACCTGATAAAGTGAGGAGATCATCTCCATATACATCCTGTAATTTTACTTTTGCTTTCCATTTTGGGGTGGGGAAGGGGAGGAGGGAGGGGTTTGGGACTACTTGTTATACATGACATAATTTATTTTGCTCAGAGAACGAGTACAGTAAAATACCAAATCTGACATTGGTAGCAAATGCAAGACGAACCAAACATTCAGGACTCCAGAAATGACAAACGTTTCTTGCCCATAACCCCCGATACCGTTCAAAAGTATTTGTTGAACAATCCCCGTAATATCTTAAGAGGAGCGAATAATAATTGATATCGACCCTATTTGTACCAGAGGAACAGTAAAAAGATGAGAAAGATGTTTATTCCTTACCATCCGTTGGCTGGGAATCCATCCGGGCCTGAGGAGGGGGGTTCCTTCTGTCTCTGATGTTTTTGTTTTGTTTTTGGTTGTTCTTTTGTTTAGTGTTAATAACTGTGTTATTATCATAACAAAGCAAAAAAACTTGCAAAACTACATCCAATATCATAAATGGTACAAGACTGGCAGACAAATTTGTGAAGGAGTAGTAGGAGGGTGGATGAGTTAGTTGGAATCAATGACATGTATCTCATGAAAAAACATTCCAAAAATTTATTGACTTATCGTTTGTTTCGTAAAGGTTCTTAAAGTGAAATATCCCTTTCCGATTCAAATTTAGGAAGTTGGCGTACTTACTCCCCTTTACCTACCCCTCTCCCACCCAAAAGAAATCAATAAGCCATGCCTTAACCTATTCATGTCACATATTAAGAGTGACAGATTTTTTTTAAGGTTGGGGCACGGGATAGGGGAAAGAGATGCTGTTCTTGATGATGAGACAAAATTCTGTAGTATTATGGTGTAATGAAACTACCAAAGGTGAAAGCTAAATTTATGCAAATCATTTTATACCATATCTCAAGTTTACTGCAACCTTAACAATTATGTTTACAATGTGGATTGTCTGTGAATGGATGATCTCAAAATAGATATAAGTTGCAGGATTGCAAATCTTTGTTATGATTTTCAGTTGAGGGTAAACAACACCAAACAAAAGTAGCTAAAAAAGAATTCATGCTTTCATGCTTCACTACTCTTGCTCCTATGCCCTACCCCCCCCCCCCCCCCCCCCCCCAACATCATGCCTCAACACTCCTCCCCCGCTTTTAAATTGTAAAAGCAGTTAAAACAACAATAAGAATAATCCCACATAGGATTTCCTATCTATTACTCACTATACTTCCGTTAGGATTCACTGGCATTAAACTTTGCTCCTTACAGTAAGGTCACAGTGCAACCATGCTTATCTCAGTCAACATTTGCAGTTTCCTGGGCGCTCACTCTGATAAAGCACCGATTCATAACGAGTTTGAACTTTGTGGCTGTCACCGATCTACCACCTCTCCAATTTTTTTTTGTTACTGATATTCCTACTATACCACGTGTGGTGGTTAGAGGTTGTACACTACTACACGGTCTACTAAACTTCCCACAGATCATCAAATACGTTGGGTCCCCAGTGCAAATCAAACCCATGCAAATGTACACAAGTCACACAAAGTGGTGGGTTTTTTGTTAAGTGTAAGAATGAAAAGAGATGACCTTTCTCCCATGCAGGTTGATATCGAGACTTGGTCAAACAAGCCAACTCTGTTTGTTATTGAAACTGACAAACAAATCGGTATCAAGAGGACTACGGCAGTGTACAGATACCGTCGCGGGGGAAATTCTTCAAACACGCCCCGCTGCCCCAACACGAAAACGAAACTAGAGTACCGTTGTCACTCTGGTTTTACATGCAACACAGAGAGTAGATGCCTCTACTAGAACACTCCAAATAACTAAACTCACATCCATGCAGTAAGGTGCAAAGCTCAAATACAACATTTTTCCTCCGGGCAAACGTTTCTGTCTGTTATTTGACACACCTCAAATCGATATCAATCGTCAGACATTTTCATCATGCCGCCGACTGGCTTGCTAACTCTTCAATAACTATCATGACTCTGACAAAACTGACACGGGAAACACAATAATATCGACGGCAGTCGAGAGAGAAGAAATAATCAATCCACCGATGTGATATTATTTATAACCTGCAGATACATATGACGGTTCTTTCTTTTCTTTTCATGTGTGATGCAAAACGCAAAAACTATATTAGCTCTCACATTGGCGAGAACAAAAAAACTCGCCCGGACATTCAATATGTAAATAACGAGCTCTTCTGAGTACAACATTGATACAACATTGTAATATGTTCATTCAAGAGGGATCAATCAATAATAAACATGTACACATATATATATATATCTATGCAAAACTTAGATTGCAAAAGGATAGGCTAAGGCAGTAACTGTACTAACACAGCAACATACAATACAGCTCACTGCACTACTCCATTATTCAAGGGTGTTTTCTTTCTTTCTTCTTCTTGTTATAAACAACTCACTAGTAACACAGGTTAATTCATCTTCTTGCATTCTACACACAATTTAAGTACTCCATGAATTCAAATATTTTCTGCCAATTGTGGATTTTTGATAGTGTGACTCAATAGAGACTTTAAAGCTGGGTTGGCACATATAAATATGAAGTTTTTCACTGATTTTTAGCTGCTCAATGAATCTTCCAAAAATTTAGCTCACTTTACAAGTTTCTGTCTTTCGGTGCAGTTCTACCATTTTCAGGATAAGAGAGGCCTGTTTCTCTTCTCTTTACTATTTTTTCCTTCTACTTTTTCTTCTTTTTTATAAAGCACAATTTACTTTCCAAAACCAGGTGCAAGAAATCTCATCAAAGATCTGTCAATTAAAATTCTCATTTTACAATCGAGAAGTGATCAGATGAGTTGACATTTCTTTGGCGGGGAAGATTATGACAGATGTACGTACCACCTTATGCACAAAAATATACACGCAAAGTTAGACCTTTCAAGCATTGTCATTATATACCGAGGTGATGGCGCTGTCCACCAGTTTTGGAAATTTCTGCAGGCCTTACAGTTTTATCAAAGGAGTACCGGTAACCATGGTAACCACTACAAGAACTACCATACTTTTAAAAGGCAGAGGAATGTTGGATGTAATGTCTGAACTTCAAACCATTTCCCTAATCATTAATCAAAGATACTAATCAAATTTCTTTTGAAAAATTTTAAGTTATAATTCAATCACCAAATAAAAACCCATCAAATTTCAGCCTCTATAAATTTTCAAATTCTTTAATGTGCAATAATACCCTAAACCAGAAGGCGGTCAATGGTTTTACGGCAAGTTTTCAAAAAGTTTACAAAGGGTAAATTCCTTTGATGAAAAAAGTAGGAACGGGTGGAATATTTTTACTGCCTGATTATAAGAGGAAAGCTTTTTGAACCACCTTTTTTCAGCTGAAAAAAAAGCAACATCTTTTTGTGCCATACTGTACCCCTACGCCTTCTTATCACAGCTTCTAACCGTCTGACCATAACCCCCCTCTGTCCTTTATCGGTTTATTCAGATTTCCTTAAAATATTCTGCTACCCTATGCCTGTGACACATCTCCTGTCAATACACAGCCTCCTATCTTAGTTCTCACATTGAGTGTTACTACAGCAAGCAAGTGGCCTGAATTTTGTTCATGTGAAAATTATCCTGGTTGAGTACTATATCAAATTTGGTTCATCTACAATATTGTCTGAATGAACAAATAGCACAACAACAGCATGGTTTGTCCCTCCCCCTTCCCCACCATTTTAATAAAATAGTATACGGAATAGCTCACCTTGCAGCCACAGAGTGACAATTCGAAACTGATTATCCCCCCCCCCCCTCGTGACCTTAGCTTATTCTCAGTTCCCATGCTATATGTATATATATTTATGAGTACAATTTAACATTCCTCACATAACTTCTCAAAACTGTTAATGACTGTCCTGTCCTAAATAGGAGGTGTGTGTGGGACAATGTGTAGATAGATAGCTTGATAAACAGCACTTGAAGTTTAACCCTCCTAAAGAGTGAGGACCTGTAATCTTGTATAATGAATTATCATGAAGTTGACAAGGTGTTAAGTACACAAAATGCTCAGAATACAAACCTTCCAACTGGTCTAGTGATGTCTTTAGTGACTTCAAAGACTCCTCAGCAATGTCTGCCCTATCCTCGGCCTACGGAAGGAAATCAAACAGGTATATACCATTAAGGAGAAGATCTCTCGCCGGCTGGAGCACCAGTCCACAAGGTTTATCTTATTACAGGTAATTACACCTCCAATACCACACTAGAACAATAATAGAAGTCTCCTAACTGATCATTCCAAACGTCTCAAATATATACTGTGAGATCTACGGGATATCCGAGGCTGGATTTATTCGACTGCTTCACAAATCTCACAAATCCTCACTCGCACCCCCTCTTCTCCCCTCTCAGCCTGGCACCTTATATACCAAATGTTTAGTACCTATCGATTACGTTTGATGTCCCAGAGAAAACGACACAACTCTTTGAAATTTACGCAGTCGGATCTACGTACCACACATATGAAGGAAATTTCCACCATGTGTGTATCTTGAGTTGTCGTAAGTCAAAGTGTCACATTCACAAAACACAACCAACAACCATCACAAAGATTCCCTCAACAGATTAAAACAGTTCAAACTCAATATATCAAAACCTGATCCAAAGTTATGATCCAGTGATCCCATACCAGGATCACATTTCTGTCAGAGGATCTGAAAACCTCAAGGAGGAAGATGAAGAGCAACTTACCACCTTGAGTTTATCCTCCAAGTCTCTGACTTTTTTTTCATACATTTCTTCATTCTCAGTAAATTTCTCCTCCTGGGCTTCCAAGGATTTGACATTGTTGTGCAACTGGTGGAGCTCCTCTTTCATTTGGCTAAGCGAACTGTCGATCAGAACGATATCAACGAAGTTTAATATTTACCGTTTAATATATTGTACTCACATGGCGATACCACCTTCCGAAAGATAACTTTGTATTTGTCGCTTGCTTTACTACTGTTGGGATGTCTGAAGACATTTTCCAATGGTCCCCCTCCCCCCTACCCCCCAAAAAATGAGTGAACATGCCTTGACAGAAGAATAGGTCTATGGTTTATGAGAAAACACATTTTTACAGGAAAACAACATCTCAGTGTTAGGAACATATCAATCCATCAATTGATTTAGTATCTTGATTCAAGTTCTATGGTTAGGTATGAAAAGAATCACCCAACAGAACAAGACCCAGGCTGCAAAATCAAGACCAATCTGTTTCTATATTCATTCCTCCTGAACTGTTTTAACTTCTTTTCCTGGTATTGACAAAACTGAGGGTACCCGGCCCATTTGAAAGTGAAAGTCCTTTTCTGCATCCTTGTAGCATAAAAGAACTGTTGCAAATTGGGGGGGGGGCCCTGTTCACACTGTACATCTGGGCCGAGCCTGGATCGCAGACTCCAGGAGTCTCACACCCAGCTTGGGAGACTACATCCCTCATGTCCACACGCTTTGGTTTTACATAAGATACCGATCGGAAAATTAACCTCTCCCCGGACTGCTATCCTCCAAAACCTCCTTTCAACCCCCAAGGTACAACTTAGCTGGTTTATTAATTTATTCTAAAATTATCTGTAGGGTTTTGCATCATTGATTGATAGAAGTCGAGTCACTCCAAGATTAATGTATGTCGTCCAGTTACAGAGTTGTTGACAAATGACAATTCATAATCATGGACGTTAAAATATGAATCTAAGAGACTGACTTTGGTCAGCTTGCGGCTTTGATAAGCCAACCAATGATGGCTTCTTCGCGAGTACATACATACATACATACACACAAACATACATACATACATACATACATACATACATACAAAAGAATTTCAACAGAGGGGGGGGGTGGGTGCTCTTACCTTTCGAAGGCTGCTGACCTCTCCTCAGACCGTGCAAGCTCCTCCTCTGTAACAGTCAGCTTACGAGAAGCCTAGAGTCAGATAGTGTTACAAGGAATGGACAAAATATCGTGAGAGAACACACTGGCAGACAAGGTTAAGTAGTCAGGCAAAGGAGACCCACTTACAATACAGTATTTCTAACTTAGATCATCATCATCATCATCTTCAAGGTTTGGGGGAAATGTCTCAATTTAATAGGTATTTAGACACACCTTTTCTTAATGTCATCCTTAAAGCAGCTGATTTTGAAATTCTACTTTATTATTTACTTTTAGTTTTATTTTTTTAAATTTATATTTATTCTATTTGAATTATAGATTGTTAGATGGTCAGTAACTGCAATAGGTTAAGAGAAATTCATGGGATTTAGCAATCGTTTATAGTTGTAGACAGTAACCAGTTATTTTTTAATTAGGTATGTTCATTTTGTAAATGAATCTTAACGTTCTACCTGAATTTGACCTAGTTTACTGCGACCTTACTTTGACAAATAAACCCAAATGTTTAATAAACATTCTAAATATTTAGCCAGCTCAAGAATTAGCACACAATAACCTTTCCAGGAAATGTGGGGAACTTCTTTTTTTTTTAAGACTTGACACTTTAATTAATCAACCTAGATAACTACTGACACAGAAAACAATGCCCTTAAAAAAAATGTCATCCAATATTTGAACAATAATTGACTCTAAAATATAATAGGAAAGTTTGATCATAAGAGTCCTAAGGGGAGAGTGAAAACAGAAAGGTTTTTCTTTCATTGTTTTTTTTTGGGACAGTTGCTATGGTAATAATAATCCGCAATACCATCTTGCAATTCAGGAAATAGGTAATCAGTAACCAAATGCCTATATTTTAATCTCGTTCAGTGTTCTCAAATTCCCCTAAATCTTTTTTAAAAATTGCAAGAGTATTTTTATAGCAACTTTTACTTTCTTTTATAGTGTTGCTTTTTAAAATCATACCTGAAAGTCTCTTTCGTATTTTAAAAACTAGTTTGATTTAAGTCCGGGTTCTCAAATATTGAAATTATATTGTTTAGATGGTCAGTAACTGCCGTAGGTTAAGAGAAATTCATGGGAGGCAGTTCTTACCGCTACAAAATGGGGTTTTAATATCTATCTAGCTATCCTGAAATTGTCAAGTTCAAAACAAAAAATTGTTTAGCAAAATGTTTGGTGAAAAGTTATTACGAGATATTGTAAATAAATCTCCCATTCCAGTTTATAATATGGATAAAGAAATAGCTAGAATACCGATGGATGCATGAAAAGTGGTCCACTACAGATTTTTTTTTTTTTATTATTTTTTTTGTATTTTCAAGGAAACTTTGGATACATTTATTTCTTATATCAATAGATTTGAATTCCTATATTATTTATGGGCACAAAATTGTTTGAGACACTAGAGCTGCCAAAAAACACTTAAAAGATTTTAAAATTGCCCGATGTGGTCTATGACGATAATGTGATATCCTTAAACATCGATATTATTAAACATTCGAAGAGTGATATAAATTCTCATTTATAATAAAATTGAGGATGTTACAGGGATATGCCGGTGACAGAAGCTAGAATGCTTCCTAAAGTTTTTAAATTTTGCGCCACTAAGTGAATACCACAACCAGATGAGCACACTTTATCTGTCAAATTGTGGACTTTAAAAATTTGGTGAAATTTGATGATTGCATCTGGCAACAGCTTCCTGAATGCCATCATCATCATTGTCATCATCATCATCATTATCATGACAACTTTTTAGAAGTGAAAAGGTCTTTGTTTGATATTTTTGTTATGATAATGTGTAATATCATGCCTCAACAGAGGAAGCCAACATTGTTGCAGTAAATCAAAATTTAAATGAAGCCTTGAAATTCAGACTAGCAAGTCAAATCAATAAGAGCAATCACAATCAAAATCATTAATACAAACTTTTCACAGTTTGGTCTACTTTTCTAGAAGTCTGAAAATTGAGATTGCAATTGATAAAATTAAGATGCCCCCCCCCCCTACATTTTCTTGAATCCATTCTATCCTCAACATTTCGTTCCCCATAAACATCTCATATGAGTATCACACCTGAATTAGAATTTTATATGTGCAACTTCCTAAAACTGTTTTTAAACTGTACATATATCAAGTAGCTTAAAGCATGGTTTCAAAAGTTCTACTATATGGTATATACTTTCTGTGCCGACCCATTCCCCCACCCCCCCCACGCCAATGTCTGTCACCGGAATATCCCTTTAAACATATAAAAAGACATGAACTAATAATGATCATTGAAATGCTATGATAGATGACATGAACTGAAACATGATAGTGGCAAATGCTCTAGGCAGCTGACAGACCTAACATGCCCATCAAATGAATCTCATGACCTGTTTTAATCTTGGTCAGTTTTGTCATTTGTATTTTCGCCTTTGGAAGAGGCGCCCCTTTGGAAGAAGGCAAACCATTCTCCGTGAAATTCTTTCTGCTAAGATGGATTCACGATAAATCCACCGAAAAGCAACTCCAGGAATTGTCTTTTAAACCTTCAAAATCTTGTTTTGTTTTTCTGTTTTGTTTTTTTGGAATATGCAGTTAGAATACTAGCCTCCTCGACCATCACAGCGTCTGACAGATACAGTAACAGATACCATTTACGAGGAAACCACTTTACTTTTTTGGAGCTCCTTTTGGAACCAATGGATGCATTTATTGGGATCATTTGAATTGCATTCACATTAAATTGTTGGTTGACATGAATCTCTCAGCTGCTATGAGCATGATCATAACCGTATTACATTTTAAACACAAAAGCAAACACAGTCATCAAAACGTAAAGTGAATCATGCACATGAAAAGATCGCATACCAGCAAACGGGGGCTATTTAACCAAGCGTCTCCACAGTACAACGGAATGAAGGGCCCATTCGCAATCTCTGCCATGGGGAAATTTGGAAAATTTTCAGAAATTTGGGTCCAACCTTGCATGACTGCCTCAGCCTCGACTTAGCTTTCACACTTCCCCCAACCCCCCCCCCCCTTACTAGTATCCTTCATCTCCCCAACCACCTCCTCCTACCTTCTTTTTTGTATTCTACACGCAGACGATTATTTGTCTCATGAAATTTTAGACTAGAACGTCAGCTTTTAAGCATTTTCCATGACCCAACCGGTCATTGCTTACTCAACACAGTTAACCCCCCCCAAATGTTGCGCCTCTCCCCAACGTCCTCCCGGCTCACAACAAAATTGTCCAAATGCCGAAGAACAGCAGGAATTTTCCATGACTAACCAGAACTTAATCTCCCACACCTCTTTTCTAAATTTTGTGTTAAATTAGACCTCTCATGTGAATGAATTAATCATACAACAAGCCATGAAATTCAGGCTTTTCCCCGGCTGAACTATGCCAGTTGATTTCACTATTCGTCAGTAGAACGTAAAAGGCACCGACAATTTTTCTGCCAGTGCAGAAATTATTGTGTCTGTATAATTTCAACAAAACTTAACTTGGAATTTGATTTTTAGCCAACACATTTTTTGTGCACTAGCATTTTCTAGCAAGTGGATACAATTGAAATTGAAATTCAAGGCCTGATATAGTACCTGGAATAGGATTTTTAAATCTTTTTTTATTCTTTTTATCTCACTAAACAATCTTTTTTCCAAATGGTCATGCAAGGCGAGACGGACATGCAAAAAACACAGCAAATCAAAAACAGTGTTAGCAGTGTCAAGGATCGACATGGATCGCATCTAGGGTGTGATGCCTTTCGTACGTCTGATACGAAGGCTGGAGGATGGGAACGATGACTCTATGGCGACAGACCCGAGGTGCTGAATCACTCCCGACTTGCCTCTGCGCAAACTCATTTATCCAACAAAAGAAATGCTCACAAAATGCTACTCTTCTGAAAACGAAGGGATTTGGGTTTTTTTTTCTCTTAATGGCTTGTTTTAACTTCTTTGATGCTCAGCTTGACAGTTCAGATGTTCGAACAAGAGTTATGGCAACATTTTATTGGGTAGACTGGTCACTGCACTGGCCAAGATGCACACTTAACAGTACTAATGTTGAAATGCAAGATGCACTGCATGACCAGTGCAAACTTGTGAACAGTGAAGAACCATGAAAAGTACTATAAGGAATAGATTTCTTTTCCTATTTTTTTTCCTTTTTTTTGTTGTATTTTTTGGTATTTTTGGGGGTAGTTTCTTGTTGAGCAAACTTTTAAGGAGGTAAATTACTCCTCACTAAGAGTTTGAGCAGAGGCGAAGACTTGCATCACAACCAAACAACTCAACAGTTTGCGCACAGACTCCCTCCCTCCCCCTCCCTCCCCTCTCCCTCCCCTCTCCCTCCCCTCTCCCTC
>KN882860.1:219982-244147 GCA_000934455.1 Apostichopus parvimensis
CCACCGTAGCCACACAATGGAATGGGATTTGCACATAATTACAATGAACATCTCATTACAGAATCCAACTGCTGGGCGAGACAGGATTTGGTTGGTATTTCAAGTACAAATGTGAAAAGAAGAGCTTTGTATTAAATAACAATTCCCAGCTGATGAATGAACCTACTTGGCCTAATAACAAATTAGAAAAGTGGTAGACATAGCCATGAACTCCACTATAGAAGTAGGCTTTGCTGGTATAGCTAACAGTACTGGAGAACACACACACAAGAAGCATAGCTGGTGTGGAAACTGACATAAGTATGCAGGCATGTACTGTAGGTATTGCCACACGATGAACACGTATAGTGTGTAATTTGTACAGTGTTCATGTGTGGAGGGATTAAGTGTACTACATACTGTACATGTATATTGTAGAATGCTAATTAAAAGCACCACAGTGACAGCACATGGCCATCATACTGTACAAGATGTATTGAAACTTAATGTTCACACAATCCATGTGCAAAGGAATGCTTACATTACATCAATGGATATTAATATATATGCTACTAACATTATTATACTTTAAAGTAAGCTCACATGCCAAATAATGAGTTACTATTAAATTTTGAAAACTTTCACATTTACACTGTAAGTGTTTAATACAGTATAAATGAGCATCTATGTGATGAGATGCTGGAAACTGAATGAAATTGGTAATCACTGTACAAAAATTGCCAAACAATTGCAAAATAAAGTTATTTCAACATAGAGTGGTTTCTTTTGCAGTTGTTTACCGTAGCACTCTGACTCACAGCTCAACCAAAACCATGGACACCTCCATCAACTATGCACTGCAGAGCGTCAGTATTTGCAGTCTTCTAAACTTTGAACATGTGTCATTGATTCCTGGTATTTGTACAGTACATTGTGGATTTGGAAAGAACCCTTGATCTTTTACATCATTTTGGGTGTCACAGACATTTGTTGACTTAATCTAAATGTAATTTTCCATAGTCTCAAATGCTTTTGCATAATCTCATAAACTAGCTAATCTAGAATACAAGAAGGCAGCAAATGTAGGCAAACTGGAGCCTTGGCCAGATATCATAAGTTTCAAACTCAACAAAGCTCTGCAAAATAATCTATGAATGTAATGACTGTTATCAGATTTGAACTTGAGACTGGCATATCCGAAACAGCCATGTTAGTACAAACAGATCTGTCAAATGTCAACTAAATGCAAACAACTCACTGGTAGCACTTAGCATTTAGAACTGCACTCCCACACAAATGTAATAGTGCCATACATGTATGTATATAAAATGAATTCTCCTGACATATCAAGTTTTTATCCCCTGATACCACAGATAATGTACCATAGGGTCAATCAACTTAATTTCAAATACAGTACTGTAGGCTGTAGGTCCTAGATACTGTTTGTTACTTTACAGAGCTTGTAATTTGATCATAGAACCAAGGAATATTCAAGAACTGTAAGAGAATGAAGAGAAACACAAATTGGTTCCTCACTACTTATTTTGTAACCATATATCCGTCCTCCCCCTCGCTCCAGAACTGGGTTATTATTTATCTACAGTTACAAAAAATAACATAGTTGATGCTTCAATGAAACAAACAATTGCTTTTACAATCAACCACCCATTAAACAATATAATTGAGGACTATCATTATTGCAATTTTAAAAAAGGCTATTTTTCATGAAGCCTGCACAAATTACAAGTGCTAACAATGTTTTAAAAAATAATGTGTATGATCCCTCATTTGTTTGGCTGTTATTCACTTGGCAATTGCATGATTAAATAGGCTTGGCATAGCAGGGAGGGGAAAGGTTTGGATGTCATTAATGTTACACTAACTTTGCATAGCCTACAGTTTGCCTACATCTTGATGAAACTGGCTGTACCACTGCTCAAAAACGTATTTTAATTTTAATGGCATAAACGAACATTTTGCACAAACCAAACAACGAATGCATGACTTAAACTGTTGAATTATTAATTGTAACCAGCTGAGTGTATGCAGAGTGCCTGTGCCGAAGTTACACCTTACACAGTTACAGTGTTAGATTTGTTTGTAATGAGCGCATAGGTAACTTCAATTACTTCCGCGGGTATTCCAACAGGCTACACAGTACCTAAAACATCAGCTGATACTGCAAACACCGTTAGGCTAATTACATATTAATCAAACTACGATTTTGACAAATACTGTTAGAACAAGATGGAATAGATATCTGCGCAGTAACTCGTTGATCGAAATGAGATTTGCTTGGTAGGACGCTAAGTTAGAGTCTATGTACTGACGTCCATTTTGGGTGTACAATGTATAGGGAGAGATATGACACCGTGTAGGCTAGATGTACATGTGCATAATGAAGAGGCACAGCCCATTTAAATGGTATTCGACTTACTTTTTCTGCCCGCTCTCGCTCTTCTTTTAGATTCCTCTCGGAATCTTCTTTTTCTTTCAATGCTTCCTCCTTTTCATTCCTTAAAGCTTGGATTTTCTTCCTAAATCCGTCGACGGAAGACATTATTCCTGATATTTATTAATCCTATTCCACGGAGAAAAATTGTTGAGCGTAAGCTAAACTGCAGAGGAGGCTGTGTATGTAGTAAGCGTCGTACGTACACTAAGTAGTAAGTGTATGTATTGTTAGCACAGGCGGATATTGGAATCTGCACAGGTAGCAAGGTGGTTGATTATCACTACGATAAATTATTCAGCAAGTACAGTTTAATTAAGAAGATCGCAAAATATTTGTTTGAGTCCTTTAATGCACGTATTTGCTAAATTTGCTAACGTCTCACTCCAATTTTCTCAAAGTGCTGAATGTGTTTGTTACAGTGTTCCGAGTAATACACTATATGTAAAGCCAGTCTTTTGAGCACGCCTTGTGCATAATAGAACCTTCCATACGTATCGTACGCTGAAGTACACAGGGCGGCCCCGAACTGTCACGTGACTAAAGATACTGGGCTATTTTCCTACACAGTGAAGCGCAGGAAACCACCGGTTCTGATCTTCTTGTTAATTACCACCCTCCCTGCGACATTTTAAGCACTTAAACCTTCAACGCTCTTCATAATCTATCTACTTTCCTCGTCGAAGTCATTCCAACTTATTTGTAATTTGGCTCCAATTTTACTCTTTGATATAATCTTTCCAACATTAATGAGTCAAATATAATTACATTTGCTAAAGAGGACGGCGATCGTTGAATATTCAAAACGTGTCTAATAGATTCATTGATGACTAACGCTTTAGTTATTTCTGGATGTTTACCAGACATACACACAGTACCTCTTGACGAGTTTCTATGGCAATATTCATTATAAATGCTTCACAAATGTCACGTTTACAGAATATCAATAATTTTTTGGTTTTTGCTCAACCTGTTGAAGTAATTGAGCACGAGGATGGATGCAGAGTTCAAATTTTTAAATCTGCATCACAAACAGGAAAGCGTACAATGTAACAGTAGCTACATGACGTGATTGTATGATTAATTTAGGTACGTTAGTCAGATTCGGCTTAGGAAAGCTGAATGGTGAGGGGAGGAAGGGGGGGGTAGGCTGCATTACCCTACGTGCCATTAAGATCCAAATTAATGCTTCTCATGGTGTCATTGTAAGACCATGGAGCTGAGTTTGTTTCAGTAGAATTACCTATGTTCGTTATTAAGTTTCCTGACCCCCATCCCTTGGGTGACATTTCTGAAAAGGTGTCTTTCAACCCGAGTTTGCGCGCTTATTTAATTATCGTTAATTTTACTGAAAATTGATGAATTATTTTCTCGGAAATTCCATATTAGCGTTCAAACACCGATGCCAGTTTTCAAGTTGATGTAGGAACTTTGAAATGGGTGGACAACAATCGAAGGGCCGTTTCTGTATCTCATAAATGGAAATATCCTAAAATTCAATTCTGCTTAAAAGGTAACCCCTCCCCTCGCCACCCTACCCTTATCAAAAAATTGAATGCATTGGAGAACGTGTGGTCTCCTTATACTAATGGTAAGTGGATCGCTATCTATATTATTTCAGTCACCATATATACGTGATGGATCGGACAGTGGTATGTCTACATACTATGGTATACTGCCGAAACCCTTCATTCTAAATTTCACGGACACACCAGCTGGGAGTGCAAGTTGGGCATTTATTGTTGACTTTATCCCCCGTTTCGATTACCACCGCTGTGGAATAATGATGGTCTATTTTTCTTCTATATGTAAACTGAAAATGGCCACCGTAAATTTCAACAATCACAATGCCCTTTTAGTTATAGGTATACAGACCATCCTTAAATTTTGCTTCTTTTGTTTATTACTGGCTTTCAATTCGGAAGGAAACTACGACACATAACCATGCCTTACATTCATCATTGCATATTAATCTCTCGTAATCTCTTTAACACGTATCCTCTTCAGTTTCCTGTGGCTAGAACTGTATGGGGAACACTATGATCAACTTGCGGGTATGATATAAAGTTAAAACCGGCATATCCACACAAAAAAACAGTGAAGCGACGCAAGTATGAGATTACCTGAAGGGTGTCCAACGTTAATACCTCGTCATATTTCAGACTTGATTTCTGAGAACTTTATTAGTGACTGCTAGTAACAGTAGGTGTGGCAATCTCTTTTAAAATTGTTGCTATAACGCCAAGTCAACATGGAGGCGTGGTCTTTGATAAACCACGCCCAACTTTCCGACGAATATCCATACTCGGAACGTATTAATTGCCTGCATATACAGAATAAGTTTAGACCAGGGAGTTGTTATGTTTAGTCATTCAGTGATCGGTGTTCACAGCTTGCGTGTTACAAATACACTCGTCAAACAATGGCATACGATTACTCGAATTCATAAATTATTTTTCTGGAAGATGAAAGCTTTACCACAGTATGTCAGATAGAAAAGAATATTTTGATCAGGAATAATAAGGTGGGGCACGGGTGGGGAGAGGAAGGGAGGGTGGACAAAACACAAATGCTCAACTACCGTACTCTTCCTTATTCTGAACGACGCTGTAAAGAAAAACCGGAAAAAGATTCATTTTTTGGCCGCAAACTTCGATGCCGTCGGATCTATATCATTATGGATTTCAGTCCAGACATTTAACATTTCTATTTCGTAAAATGCGCATGTCGTGAACCGGTATAGGTCACCGAGGAGAATAACATGGATTTTTTAAAGGAGTTAATAACATGGCAATTATCGCTACTCTGCTGATTTCCATGTATCAACATAGGACTATATCATCTTTTTGTGGTTCGTTCAACCGCTTTCTTCAAAGGCAACAACCCCCTCCTCCGCCCGCAGTGACGGTGGTTTGACTACGACCTCTAGGCACGCATAGCATGTAGTGAGGCCTAAAGGTGGCGTAATTTCTTGTATAACAAAAGGACACGTGAGATATAATTTCGACCCGCTAAAGCCACCCGTGTCCCACCAATCTCTCTCAGTGAGAACAGTTGTGCAATTATAAATTTAAAATCAAAAAGAGAAATTGTAACCCCCTCTCCCTGTCTTTTATAGTCGACCAGGTATTGAACTCTTGAAGATGGACATTATTATATATAACTTTCCTTATTTAACCCCTCCCACTCTCCTTTTAGTAACCGTGCTATCTAGTTGTAAGTATATTACATGTACATGAATCAATTCGCTTGTTTTGTTTGGCATTACATACATATTCTCACAACTAAAACTGTTATTGTTTGCCGCATTGATACAACTCACAAAGACCGATAATATATATACCTATAGTCGAACCCGTCATAATTCGTCATCGTAAATTCGGTATTCTATACAACACAATATTACCATAGTGGAATACATCGCTAACTGACGAAAACAAAAGAACTGCATTCTCTTGAATAATTAAACAAAGAACATATTCTTCCTATTTCAAAGGAAACGTAAAATACCTAAATGTATACGTGACTTCCGCAGATTTGGTATATTAAAACCACACATCTCGTGTCACCGGTGCAGTGGGCTGTGTTTTCCAGATCCCTGTGTCACCCACTCACACCACCATGCATGCACATTTCAAATTGCAAACCCTACTTTTTCCTATACTATGATTGCCGTCAACTCTCCAGCGGGAGTAAGTGCACAATGCGACACGGCAGACTTCGTTCCGTTTTGTTAAATAGAAATCTTTAGGCAGTGTGCATGACGTCATTGAATGGGTGTGCCCGTGTGTGGAAGAAGAAAAAACAGGGGGTTAGCTGACCGAGGTAAACTGATCGTAGCAGTTAGTATCGATTGATTTCTAAAACGAGGAGTATTTCAAACAGAGACCGACTCAAATTGAGACTCTCAAGACCGGGAAATCTTGATGTGATGGCTCTCTTCTAGAAATGACCACGCCACAGAGAAAATGTTTTTACTGCCAGACATCTTTGCTGCAGTATACCTGCATGTAGACGGCATATCATAAACAGCTAGACTTTCCAAAGGACTTAGTAATACTCATTTGCCTTGACATCGTCTCGATGTAAGGACACTACGGTTGGGAGTGGATCAATTGATTGGTAATTTCGTACCCATGCTGGGTGATGTTATCTTAATCAGTATAATTGACCGATGGTGATGATAATGTTAGTTAACCAATGATCATTAATTTACCCGGCAGGTTATCGTCAGTGATTCAAATGGTGTTTGTTTGGGCGGGACAAATAATTTCAACAAATTCACATTATTGGAGAGAAGCACAATTTAAAGAGATAGGCCGATGGCAGACAATGAAAGAAAAGAAAACTGTTCGTTGAAAATCCCAATCTTCTTATCCCTAAAACTAGAAGCCTAAGTTTTTCTAATGTAACCTTTTTTGAATGGGTATAAACCCTTCCTTTCTCCAGGAAGTGTCGTCACAGTAGTAGGTTCTTTGCTGTCCTGTTAAATTCTTCTTGTTGATTTATCCTTGAAAATATAATTCATTTGCATAGTCAAAGTTCCCTGTAATTATACATTTTCATCAAACTGCAACTGTTTTGAAGAAATGTTCTTTGCCTATATGTCGGTATACGTGATTGAATTATTTACATATTATAAAGAACACAAAAACATTTACAGCCGAATCTTTTCATGATGACAATCATTTTTTAAGCTGTTGCCAGATAAATTTACAAAATATCACCAGCTTTGAAAAGAAAAAAACATATCTTCGTCATACACGCTGCAATAAAGGTTTCTATAACTTTGGTTACAACAATCAACTTAAATCGCATTTTCATTAGCCTAGAAAGTGCTACCTTCTCGGCCCCGTACCTGAAATAGCCTGAGAGAGTTACACTATGTAACATTTCAAAACAAGGACTGGTATGCCTTTTCACCAACTGTATTGGTGGGACTGGTTTCTCTGAAAAACACAGCAAGCCGATACACTGAGCAAAGCTATAAACCCGAGTGTATTTTGCAACTTTGCAAATTTGCGAAAACAAAATTACACAATCAGTGAATATTTACGCAGATGAGTCTGTTTAGAATAGTTACAGAGACCAAGTTTATACTTTCTTTTCTTTTCTTCACAAATTTGATACATGTAATTCGAAGCCATTCTCCGGTTTATAGCCTATAGGGACGTTTCCGAAATAACATTGTGGCACGTTCCTTTATATAATGAGACCGATAAAACTGCTTTGGTCAAACCTAGTTGTCTTTATAAGGTCATTAAGGACAACGGGGAGGTCAGATCTGATGATTGTTTAACAATCTATAACACCGATGTAATATGAGCACTCATTTGTTGATCAGCGGTTTCGATGATGAAGAAGTAGTTTTAAGAATGTCCAAATTTTGCACACGTTGTGGCCATATTGTGGTGTTTCTGCAAACTAACAGAAACAAGAATGACCAAATTCTAAAAAAAATTTAAAGATTGTTTTTCTACCCTCTTGCTTTTTTTGATCTTCTTGTTTTTATTCATGAAGACCTCATATGAATTGTTTTCACAAGAATGCACGAATTTATCGGCAGTTGGTGTCGCTAGCGGCTGAGAGAGTGACCGGTTTGCATTCCACCTGCCTCTCGTCTTGTGCCCCCCCCCCCCCCCCCCACCCCATCCCCTTGCCGACTTGCAACATGGATACGTTGTACTTCTATTGGTTTAAGAAGTCATCAGATATCGGCACAAACCTGCAGCATACAAAAAATGTTTCATGATTTCTAAAGTGACGGTCTGCAAATTATGGAAGGCGACCAAAAAGTGGGTCGTCCAAACATTTCGGTGGGTCGCGATTTTACTTTTCAGACGCTGAAATGTGTATTTACAGTTTTCCGGATTTTTTTTTAACGTCAAATCAATGCCCGTGTCTTTCAAAACATAAATTCTGAAGTAGGAGGGGGGGGGGGTGGTTCGTGGCTCAATCCTCATGGAAGATCCTGGGTCGTGGACCTAAACGGAATTGGGGCCGCTGTCCTAAAGCGCTCTTCTGTAGGTTTCGACCATCTATAGGTATATGCTACACCCTCACAGATGTTATTAAGCGGCTAATTGCCTGCTGCATCCCAATGTGGAAAGGCCCTGTAATAGGCTATATAATCCTAGGAAATATGTTGCAACTTGAAACAAAATATTGAATATTTTATCTGCGGGTCAAATCAATGATTTCAGCTCCTCCCAGTGGGTGTGGTCTGATGCTGACGCACACGTAGTCAAATTTGAAGTTATTCACGACATACAACAACAGATCACCCTGACCAAATCGAATCGGGTACTTAACCGTGAAGAAGTGGACCGTATCAAATTATATACCTAAGTCTGCTGAGTCCATAAATGTTTTGTTTTTTCCTGCATGTATCGTTATCATATACGTAAACCAGCTGTTTTAAAATTTGTTCGGTAATTGATCGTATAAGTTGTTGTTTTGTTTTTTTCAAATCTAAGCCATGTTTAGTAGGCTACCGAGCATTATAGCGAAAATAAGATGCCCTCTAAGGATTTGTCACAAATAAAGAGTTAATTGACGAAAAATGAATGATTCCATTCAGTTCTGTCGACCTCATGTTTCATATTAGTAGTTTGCTTTACAACATACAGAAAACGGATCGGAAGTATTCAATTCTTGTCGACTGGGTTATAAAGTGCCTCAGATCTCATGACTGGAATTCCATGATCAAAACCGCGGACCACAATGAATAAGAGTATGGATGTCAATGACACACTTTTAAATTGTTGTTGTGCAGCGATAATGCTGGGCGGTCTCCCCGGTGGCTTTTGGCTTGGTTTTATTTTCAAGCGGAGAAAGAGGCGTTTAGTTTGTAGTCCTCCACTGAATTACAAACAACTTTCTGTTCCGTTTGGGATTACCCTTTCCTTCATTTCTGAGAATGTTGTTAGGTGGTCTTGTCGGTTAGGACGGATTTTGGGTGGGGTGGGGTGGGCGAGGGGGGGGGTGGAGGACTTTCACAGAAGCAGGAATGATCGCCACATGGTTCAACATAGACACTATACACATATTATCTACGGTAGTTCAAACACAGACTATAAGACTTGGTAAAACTTATCAGTTCACTCCATGATCTGCACATTAAAATGGTGTAATGGAGGAAAGAACTAAGGGCCTCCAAACTCTTTCGTTATAAACTGTACGTTAAAATCTTCTGCTCGGATTTAATGAGACGGTGAAATGAGTTAAACGTGTTTTTCTGCTACCTACAATCAAGAATATTGCCACCAATTCTTTCGGTTTAATCCGATGTGGTTTTGAGCTCCAACCCCCCCCCCCCTTCCCCTTCAATAGGACACCACACCTAAAATCCGTCCCATCACATATCAGCCCAATATGGTCGTTCATTCACGTGTACAATGTGCAGCTTGAGGCTGCATCACGCAACGATATAAGTTAATCGTATTCTATAAAGAGGTAATCGGTTATGCGTCTAATTCGAATTGGTGACGGGAGGGGAGGGGAGGGGAAGGGGAAGGAATCCACTCCAAAGCGATAGAACTTGTCTTTCGCGTATATTATGGTATATTATGAATCTAAATCACTGGTCTTGTAAGTAAATGCGGCATCCTCCCCATCCAGGCCTCCCCCCCCCCCTCCCGTCATCCATAACCTTTGTTTCGGTTGGGTTCTGGGCCAACTCTTCCCTTTCGACTAAAAAAAGACAAGACAAAAACACAGGCGTATTAATAATAACAATATCTGACTTTTCAAATATGGCGCCCAGTATAGACTAGCTATATAGCTAGTATATAGCTAGCTATAGCTAGTATATATCTAGTATAGTAGCTAGCTATATAGCCAGCTATATGGAATTATTTGTCGTCATTTTGAACCTACCGTTTGCTGAGCCTTTTCTGCCTCCTCACATTTTATAATGGTGCTGTTTAACTTCTCTGAGGTATCATCCAGCTCAGTCTCAAGTTGTTTGATTCGGGTCTGCAGTTCTTTGTTTTCATCGTTTACCTGACAAGGGAAAACACGAGAGAAACGTAAATATAAAGTGACAATTAACGTGATCATTAGCACATATATATATATATATATATATATATATATATGCGAAGAAATACATACAAAAAGGAGGGGAGTGTGTAGCAGGAATTATAATTGTGTGGAGGTCCCTGTTTTACCATATTAACTGGGGTTCGTTTCAATGAAAAATATCGGGATCATAAAGTTGTGCAAAAAAGCTCAAATTATATGAGTTGTTAAACATGCACTACACTTGAATGGCAACAGTTAGTAACCATGCATGCAGCCTATTCTAATTAACTTAAAGGACTGCATAGAAATATAGCTATATACAGTATTAAAATCATATATCTGTCTTCAGGGAAACATCGTAATAGCCCATGCATCTACTTATAAGTTATCATCTGATGAAACTAGGTATGACAGCATGGAAGAAAATGTACAAAGATCAATTGAAATAATGAAATTACTTAAGCAACTTAACCCAGCACTAGATGTACAAATACCTGAATTGAACAAATCAAATTCCTCAATCGTTAATGCATAATTAGCTATAGTTTGTTTTTCTTTTAAAATTACTGTAAACTTGTTAGTTCATTTTCTGTCAATTTAATCCGGCCTTGACATCGTGATATTTTTATTTGCAAATAATTTCCCTTATTTCTCATTATAATGAACAAGTTTCAAAGACGAAAGAATATTATTTTCAAACTTATCACGATAACAACTAGTAGTAATGATGATAATGGTAATATATAAAATAAATACATCAACCATAAAAGAGGTTGATTTCAAGTTCGTTTCACCACATCTTACCATATAATTTAATTTAATTTCAATTCATTGAAACGACTTTACGCACGGTCAGAATTCGGTTGTGATTTGGTTATAAATAAACTAAACGTCCACAGACAAACAAGCGTTGTAAAGTTTCGACAATTATGACATAAAGCACCAACAAATCACGGAAGAAACCCCCCAAAAATGTTAACATATTAAATGTTAGTTTTAGTTTTAGTAATGTTATCTACAGATGTGTGTGTAAGTTCAGATAAAATCTTATACAGTGCCACACCAATTGGATATTACATACACGTGTATATTGAACAAATTCTAATGTGTATAGGCCTTACACTTGCATGCGTGAAAATATGGTCATGGAATGCAGGCTGGTATGTATGGTATGTGAAAATCTCGGCATCCGGGTCTCTGTGTTATGCAAATGAGTTGCTCTCGATATTTACACAGCTACTTGTGTGAAGAGTATTCTCGTCTATCTTATGCTCATCAACACCGAAAGTATATGATTTTAATTATTATTAATTAGTTATTATTCCATGTTATGCGCAACTACATGACGTCATTAAAAGCTCTATCAGTGGGATCTAAAGGGACGGTAACTTGGAACAGAAGTGTCCCAAACTCCCGTTTTTTATTCCGGCGATTGACATTCATCTAATCAGTTAAAGAATTGTTTTTTAAATAAAAAATAAAAATCCCTATTTGTATAATAATTATGGTATAGCAACTCGTTACGTAACATCCATGTAAGTTATTTGTACATCTGTGCCTCTGCGCTCTCAAAGTGGGCGTGTTCTTGTTGCTAATATAGGCCAACACAGTATTGATAATGTTATCGATATCACTTCAGTCACCGCTTGATTGTCTTTTATGGCTCTGTTCCAAATACCGAGGCTAATTTAAAACTAGATCAGTGAAACTGTACCAATGTCATCGTAAAATAATATGCGATTGAATGCGATGTCCTTTTGCTTAAGAAGTTCCCAGTGATTCGGATTTCCGCTAGACTACATAGTGTGCATAATTAGGGAGACAATATGTGACGTACTGGAAGTATGTTAGGCGATGTTAGGTTATGTTAGGCGAATTCTTACCATGCATGGGGTATATATAACAATATACGTGATCGTGTACTAGGAGGGTACAACAAGGGGTCTTTACGATAAGGTCGTATGTAGCATCTTTGTTCAGTTAAAAAGTTAACTGTGATCTCATGAAACCTCACACTACGTCATGGTCACGTGGTCACATCCCAATGTATGGGGACTGCGTGGGACTGGGAGAATATCAGTACAGCGAACTTATTTGGTTTTCACTCACAGGGTGTATGTGGTTGACTCTTCGTAAACGATAACTCCTAACCTTGCAACTTGTAGCTGACCTGCTGACGTCATTGTACCGTGACGTCACAAGGATGACATTTTGAAACTATTTTACGTAGGTAGCTTTGATGCTAAATTACGTCTTATCAAGTGTAAGAGGCTAGCTATCTGTTGGTAGACTAGAGCAGTGGGTACGACTTACATGGTCTGACAAAACGAGGATAATATGAAGACGTCATTGAACCGATGATGTCACGTGGTTGACAGTTTCTAGGTGTTCTAGGTGTATGTATCTTTTATACCAAATTAAGTATTATCAAGTGTAAGTGGCTATAAGTGGGTAGACTAGAAGCAGTTACAACTTACATGGTCTTGCAAACCAAGGTCGAACCGAGGACTTAACTGAACCGTTGATGCCACGGAAGTGACGTTTAAAGGCTTTCTAAAATATTTTCATGTAAAATGGACATAACGAAGTCTAAATATTTCAACAAACACACATTAGGCTGCGAACAATTTAAGATGGTGCAGTTCCCTCCCCGTCTTGATAGCTTCAGCTGATTAGCCCGTTGCTAAGATACATGCCTAAAGCTATCTAGGGATGATATGTGGAAAAACGAAAGGGAACAATTTAATTGGTATTGTACTGAGTGTAAGTCTATGACGTCACTACCCTATGATGTCTCACCACCGACATTCTATTATAGGTGATATTTCTTACGTGCATCTGGCCATTCAAAGGGTAACACTCATACCCATTACAAACTCAAGGTCGTCAGTGATGACGTCATCGAACCTATTTTTGTTTTTGTCCCTTTGCGCAATCCCACCATATAAACGTCTGTGTTGGACTATGCTGGTTTAGCTTCTTGTATTGATTTACATTAATGCTACACTGCTTACATTTGATGCTATGCTCCTGATTAGCGATATTTGACTATGACCTTCATGTGTACATTTGCGTCACAATTCATATTTGGTTCAGGTGATATAAGACACGTACGACTGTATCCGAATGTTAATCTTACCCTTAAAAATGTGAGTTTTTGTTTAGGCATTCTTTACCAATTTCCTTCCCTTTGTTCGCTGTTTGGCGATCAAAATAGATTGTTTTCTATTACCTAGGTATATTCAAGATCACTATGAGAAATGGCTTCAATGCTGTTGCTTGCATCCTATGGAACGCCGACTTCTCAAGTTGTATTTATATCTCTTACTAATCCCTCTATTGTCACTTCATGCTTATAGAATATCACCAAACGATCTTGTTTTGTGCTGCTTTTAGAACTTAGAATTACTAATTACCGCCTTGTTTACGGTAACTGCTCTACGTTCTCTGAACACTACCCCTCCTAACCCCCTTGCCCTTCTAACCCCCCCCCCCCCTACCTTCACATCCGCGACAAATTATATACATCTATGGCCACTCAGTAATAAAATGTAGCCTACACCAACAGTTGATAGGCCTATATATATCCAATAACACAGAGAGGTTTAGTCGATTAGACCTGCACGTTAACGATTACGTAATCCCCATTCCGCAGCACCGGGGAATACCCGAAAAGGGCATTCAGTTGTGCAGAGGATCGGTCCCAATACTGACGTCGATCGAATAAAGGAATTCCACGATGTAGGCGATATACATGCAACATATGTTAGTGACCAAATTGATACTGAATCAAGGTGTTGCGGTTGTTACGTAATAGCTCTGTATAGTGTTAGGATAGTTGGTGGATGCAACGTGTAAGATTATCTGCAACAAGCATGCTTTAGGTTGCAGAAAATCAGAACTGACTTAACTTCACGCTCAAGAAATGAAGCTATGCTCATTCTTCGAGCAATGTTCGAATACATTCTTTTTAATTTGCGCTCGCATAACGACAAGTATAAGCTATATGCGATGCACATACTGGAAGCGAATGACAACGAGAACCTATACCTAACCGCACACAGGGCGGGTGCTCCGAATATGTTACGCCTCAAAAGAAATGGGAAACAATGCGAGCATGGTTTGAGCCTGCTAAATGCTTGGCGTTTTCCTAACCCTCATGAACACCTCCCCATCAATTACACATAGCCATTACTGCACTGTACGTCTTATTCCTAAACCACTGCACATGCTTGTACGTTTGAACTTCGTACCGACAAGATGGGCACAGATTGCAGTTAGTATAGAGTTGTTAGTGGAAGTCTATACACTATGGTTATCAATGTAGGTCGAGTACATTATTTAAACGCTATACCGCACCACTATAGATGCAATGATATTTTCATTTAGTTTTGCATGTGCTTTTTTTTTACCTGTTCCTCCCTCTCCAAAGCTTCCTTCATCGACGCTTCCGCAACATCTTTCTCGTCAAGCGCCTTTTCTTTGTCGGCCTTAAGTTGACTCAGCTTCTTCTTGATGGTATCCATAGTAATGTATGTTTCCTGGTTTTTCACACGGAAAAGAAGAAAAGAAAAAGAGCGAGATAGCCCACAAGATTCCAAAGGAGCGCTAAGGAGAATCCGATCAATGCGACAGTCCGAGCTGGAATGTACAGGAAGCGCGAGGCTCGAACGAGAAGGAGCAGAACACAGAAAGACCGTTCAAACACCGCGGATAAAAGTTAAAACCCCTGTGCTCTTAGCAGACGACTCTCGCTAGCTCTTAAGACCACGCCCACTTTGACTTCTATTCCTACTGGAATTCCGTTCTGTGCAAAGGTGGAAGTCTCTTGTTTAGAACGGAAGTTGTATACAGTGAATTGCAACCAGAGCTTCGTTTACAGCTTTGCAGTTGTACGATACATCTTGTAACAAGAATGATTATTATCGATGTACTAGACTGAATGAAATACCGATCATTTCGATAACCCTACAAAGATTTATTCAAAACGATACTGTTGTAAACACAAATTACCAGTTATTTTTTTTAAATCAGTTTCAAGCCTCTGCGCTCTCAAAGTGGGCGTGTTCTTGTTGCTAATATAGGCCAACACAGTATTGATAATGTTATCGATATCACTTCAGTCACCGCTTGATTGTCTTTTATGGCTCTGTTCCAAATACCGAGGCTAATTTAAAACTAGATCAGTGAAACTGTACCAATGTCATCGTAAAATAATATGCGATTGAATGCGATGTCCTTTTGCTTAAGAAGTTCCCAGTGATTCGGATTTCCGCTAGACTACATAGTGTGCATAATTAGGGAGACAATATGTGACGTACTGGAAGTATGTTAGGCGATGTTAGGTTATGTTAGGCGAATTCTTACCATGCATGGGGTATATATAACAATATACGTGATCGTGTACTAGGAGGGTACAACAAGGGGTCTTTACGATAAGGTCGTATGTAGCATCTTTGTTCAGTTAAAAAGTTAACTGTGATCTCATGAAACCTCACACTACGTCATGGTCACGTGGTCACATCCCAATGTATGGGGACTGCGTGGGACTGGGAGAATATCAGTACAGCGAACTTATTTGGTTTTCACTCACAGGGTGTATGTGGTTGACTCTTCGTAAACGATAACTCCTAACCTTGCAACTTGTAGCTGACCTGCTGACGTCATTGTACCGTGACGTCACAAGGATGACATTTTGAAACTATTTTACGTAGGTAGCTTTGATGCTAAATTACGTCTTATCAAGTGTAAGAGGCTAGCTATCTGTTGGTAGACTAGAGCAGTGGGTACGACTTACATGGTCTGACAAAACGAGGATAATATGAAGACGTCATTGAACCGATGATGTCACGTGGTTGACAGTTTCTAGGTGTTCTAGGTGTATGTATCTTTTATACCAAATTAAGTATTATCAAGTGTAAGTGGCTATAAGTGGGTAGACTAGAAGCAGTTACAACTTACATGGTCTTGCAAACCAAGGTCGAACCGAGGACTTAACTGAACCGTTGATGCCACGGAAGTGACGTTTAAAGGCTTTCTAAAATATTTTCATGTAAAATGGACATAACGAAGTCTAAATATTTCAACAAACACACATTAGGCTGCGAACAATTTAAGATGGTGCAGTTCCCTCCCCGTCTTGATAGCTTCAGCTGATTAGCCCGTTGCTAAGATACATGCCTAAAGCTATCTAGGGATGATATGTGGAAAAACGAAAGGGAACAATTTAATTGGTATTGTACTGAGTGTAAGTCTATGACGTCACTACCCTATGATGTCTCACCACCGACATTCTATTATAGGTGATATTTCTTACGTGCATCTGGCCATTCAAAGGGTAACACTCATACCCATTACAAACTCAAGGTCGTCAGTGATGACGTCATCGAACCTATTTTTGTTTTTGTCCCTTTGCGCAATCCCACCATATAAACGTCTGTGTTGGACTATGCTGGTTTAGCTTCTTGTATTGATTTACATTAATGCTACACTGCTTACATTTGATGCTATGCTCCTGATTAGCGATATTTGACTATGACCTTCATGTGTACATTTGCGTCACAATTCATATTTGGTTCAGGTGATATAAGACACGTACGACTGTATCCGAATGTTAATCTTACCCTTAAAAATGTGAGTTTTTGTTTAGGCATTCTTTACCAATTTCCTTCCCTTTGTTCGCTGTTTGGCGATCAAAATAGATTGTTTTCTATTACCTAGGTATATTCAAGATCACTATGAGAAATGGCTTCAATGCTGTTGCTTGCATCCTATGGAACGCCGACTTCTCAAGTTGTATTTATATCTCTTACTAATCCCTCTATTGTCACTTCATGCTTATAGAATATCACCAAACGATCTTGTTTTGTGCTGCTTTTAGAACTTAGAATTACTAATTACCGCCTTGTTTACGGTAACTGCTCTACGTTCTCTGAACACTACCCCTCCTAACCCCCTTGCCCTTCTAACCCCCCCCCCCCCTACCTTCACATCCGCGACAAATTATATACATCTATGGCCACTCAGTAATAAAATGTAGCCTACACCAACAGTTGATAGGCCTATATATATCCAATAACACAGAGAGGTTTAGTCGATTAGACCTGCACGTTAACGATTACGTAATCCCCATTCCGCAGCACCGGGGAATACCCGAAAAGGGCATTCAGTTGTGCAGAGGATCGGTCCCAATACTGACGTCGATCGAATAAAGGAATTCCACGATGTAGGCGATATACATGCAACATATGTTAGTGACCAAATTGATACTGAATCAAGGTGTTGCGGTTGTTACGTAATAGCTCTGTATAGTGTTAGGATAGTTGGTGGATGCAACGTGTAAGATTATCTGCAACAAGCATGCTTTAGGTTGCAGAAAATCAGAACTGACTTAACTTCACGCTCAAGAAATGAAGCTATGCTCATTCTTCGAGCAATGTTCGAATACATTCTTTTTAATTTGCGCTCGCATAACGACAAGTATAAGCTATATGCGATGCACATACTGGAAGCGAATGACAACGAGAACCTATACCTAACCGCACACAGGGCGGGTGCTCCGAATATGTTACGCCTCAAAAGAAATGGGAAACAATGCGAGCATGGTTTGAGCCTGCTAAATGCTTGGCGTTTTCCTAACCCTCATGAACACCTCCCCATCAATTACACATAGCCATTATTGCACTGTACGTCTTATTCCTAAACCACTGCACATGCTTGTACGTTTGAACTTCGTACCGACAAGATGGGCACAGATTGCAGTTAGTATAGAGTTGTTAGTGGAAGTCTATACACTATGGTTATCAATGTAGGTCGAGTACATTATTTAAACGCTATACCGCACCACTATAGATGCAATGATATTTTCATTTAGTTTTGCATGTGCTTTTTTTTTACCTGTTCCTCCCTCTCCAAAGCTTCCTTCATCGACGCTTCCGCAACATCTTTCTCGTCAAGCGCCTTTTCTTTGTCGGCCTTAAGTTGACTCAGCTTCTTCTTGATGGTATCCATAGTAATGTATGTTTCCTGGTTTTTCACACGGAAAAGAAGAAAAGAAAAAGAGCGAGATAGCCCACAAGATTCCAAAGGAGCGCTAAGGAGAATCCGATCAATGCGACAGTCCGAGCTGGAATGTACAGGAAGCGCGAGGCTCGAACGAGAAGGAGCAGAACACAGAAAGACCGTTCAAACACCGCGGATAAAAGTTAAAACCCCTGTGCTCTTAGCAGACGACTCTCGCTAGCTCTTAAGACCACGCCCACTTTGACTTCTATTCCTACTGGAATTCCGTTCTGTGCAAAGGTGGAAGTCTCTTGTTTAGAACGGAAGTTGTATACAGTGAATTGCAACCAGAGCTTCGTTTACAGCTTTGCAGTTGTACGATACATCTTGTAACAAGAATGATTATTATCGATGTACTAGACTGAATGAAATACCGATCATTTCGATAACCCTACAAAGATTTATTCAAAACGATACTGTTGTAAACACAAATTACCAGTTATTTTTTTAAAATCAGTTTCAACTGCATCTGGTGTAGAATTTGTTTTCATAATTTCACGATCACGGTTATGCATAGAGAGCGGAGAGTCGTGAACTGAAGTGAACTGAAGAGATACCTGTTACACATTACATTGAATCAGTGTTATTCCATCAAAGTTGAGCCAGAAACGTTGGAATGAGACATAAAAAAGCATTTTAAAGGTTTGCAAATGAAAGAATAACAAAAATACCGTACACACGTTTTGTAGTGAATGTCCAACTCAGGCAAACACCCGATATTAAAACTACAAACCCATAGCATGAGTTGAACGACAGTTATGAGCAGTTGAAGGATTATAATATTACTACTATACAGAAACATCCATACATGTAAAACAGAATAATATCAAATAAACTTGTTTAATACAAAATCAACTACATTATTAAAATAATTATGAAGTGCGCGCGATCGGGCTAAACTTATAGTGGATATCGGAATAGGGATTGGGTTGTCGCAGAATGGGTATATACAGGTCTGTCATGTTCGTTGAATTTCCAGCATCCTGCGGACTGGTTAGTACTTGTTGTGCACATTTGTGATTTTGGTGGAAAAAACTCAGCTTTTATAAAAATTGTCAAAAAATACAATCAATAGTGTTTCTTTGAGACCACGTATATAAGCCCATTACAGTGACAAAGCATATGTAGCTATGTCTGCACCCACTGAGGCATGGACATCGTAAGGCTATTTTCAATAGTACGGCAATCGTTATGAAACTATTCATTGTACCATATAGCATGCAACTGATATTTTCTTGACACGCATCGGTGATGGTACTCCTGATGTATGCATTCTCGACCGAGTACAAACTATTCAAAGTATAAGGCCTGTATATCTATAAAAAGATTTACAAATATGACTTGTATTATCCGAACACAGAGTGAAAAACACACAGTTCAAGAAGTCGTTGCCAGTTGCAAAAATATAGCTAGTCTATTCGGCTTCCCACACAAATTGACTCAAGTTACCGGAACAATAATATGTAAAAACTCTCGTGATTATCACATGTTACAAACCGTTGTCATGGTTATCGGCCGCATCAGGTATCTTCAAGAACTTAACTTCAGCCCGATTCCTATTTGTAAAGGCTAGGCTTAATTCAAACCAGGGCCTCAGATTGGAGATTGTGCGCCTCAGTAAAGTGCCCTGATTGGACATCTGCCGCCTTCTATCCCACGTGACAGTTTTGATCTTCTAAGAACTCGTAAACAATGATATTTGACAAAGTTCCCCAAAGAGAATGCGAGAAAGTAATAGATTCCTATTTAATTACGCCCATATCGATTTTCCTCTAATCAGACACTTTAGAATCTGAATGAGACAATGAGAACACGAGAAACTGGCATTTTATGTATAGGAAAAAGTCAGATCATTGGCGATTTCTCATACAAAATTATGACAATTTTTGTCCAATGACAGCACAAGAATCTGTCGTATATGCTAATTATTCGACATATGATTATTTGAAGGCGTACGATAAGAGAACCAGTGGTTTTGAAGCTCCCCTTCTAGCTGGATCTGGTTTCGCAGGCAGAATAAACGATATTTAGTCTCACTGTGAAGAAAAAACTTTTATGTGAACGCCTTTAAATCTTATGCATATATATGCACTATACTGATCATAAAATCCGAAATTTTAATTAATAAAGTGATGTTAACAACTTTGTTATTCATAAGATAAATCAGGCCCGTAGCCGACCCCAATCCCATCCCTTCCCTCTCCTTCCCTTCCATCTCCCCTTACCCTTCCCCTCCCCCCACCTCCCCTTCCCCTTATCCTTCCCCTCAACCTCCACTTTTTAATTTAAATTCATAAATATCTGTTAATAACTTTGTTATTCATAAGATAAATCAGGCCCTTGCCGTCCCCAATCCCATCCCTTCCCCTCTCCTTCCCCTTCATCTCCCCTTCCCCTCCATCTCCCCTTCCCTTCCCCTCCACCTCCCATTCCCTCTACCTCCCCTTCTCCTTCACCTCAACCTCCCCTCCCCCTTCCCCTCAACCTTACCTTCCCCTCCACCTCCCCGTCCTCCCCTTCCCCTTCCTGCCGACTTGTGCCCAATTTTGTGCCACCACCATACGTACAAAAAACTTCACAAATTACACGAAACAAATATTGTACCCCCTCCTTAAATTGCTTGTGACTCTCTGTAATTGTTGGTACCCCCACCTTACCCCACCCGCCCTCACCAAAGTTAGAATTTCCGGCTACGGGCCTGAAATAATTACAAAGCTATATAATAACTTGTTCGTTGTGCGTTGTAAACATATATAATAGGAAGTATTCAAATGCTAGATTTGTTTTGGTATATATGACAAAAATTGTAGGGTGACGCCAAATGAAGGATGTGGTTTCATTGACGCAGTCGGATCTACTGATATGACACCCCACATGCTGATTTAACTAAAAACAACTCCAAAAATGTGCTAAATGTAACAATTTAATATGTCACAAGATATTATCTCTAAATATTCATGAACACACACTAAATCTCTACTTGTCAACAAGTAGACAGTCGGAAGTAGTTTTGTATAATGGTATACATTCCCGTGGGTGTTCAACAAGGTGTTTTTCAAGCCGGTTTGATACATCACCTATGCAACCGTTCTATAGGCTACATTATGTATATATGTGCTAGTATATATTCATTTCTATATCCTTTACGGTGTAAGAAGAGTGTCAGGTATAATATACCTGCAATGTGCAGAAAGGGTTAGAATATTCTGGCAAATTGCTTTATTTCAGAATCTTGAATGATCCTAACACAGAACCCAATCACAAGGGTGGGATAGGCAAAACGAACTTTATGGATCGATCATTTGTAACCGGGGCATAGAAGAAGATCGCTCAAATGTAAGAAACGACGGTAACATGAACTATAATATGATGAACAGTTGGACATCGTGTATGTTAATCACTGTATAATACATTGTTGAACTGTTGGTATACAGTTTTTTTTTGTGAATTTTTTGGTCTTTAAGTGATATGACTCCTCCAAGTATCGTTCCTGTTTGTCGCTAAACTGGTTTCCCGTTATGTCCACGAGCTTCCTTCCTTTCTTCGTCACCGGTCTACAACCATGTTTACCCATAGTTCACCGCGGGAATCCCTGCGGTAAAGGCTTGTCTGATCCAATCATTGACGACGTACCATAGTTCCTTCACCAAGTTTCTTCGACCAATTGCGGTCGTGTTTACGAAAGCGGAGGAATGCGGCCTATGAAGCCACAGTGATGACGTCGAATCAGAGTATGAAGATTTTGGAAGGGAGCAGTCATGAAGCTACTTGGCTCAACCATCTTTACAGCAGCCATATATGGCCGTCTGTAGCGCTAACAGTCACTACCATACCTATATACCCATAGTAAGCGACGCCGTACATACATTCAACCGAGTGAGTCGGCGGTATAGGTTCACTAATTAATGGCAGTATAACGATAGATGTGAATGGTCTATGGTGGTGCGTTACTTGGTATTAATTGGTGACATGTTGACCCCAGTTTATAGGTTTGAAGTTTTCAATGAACATTCCAGCAGAGTGACGCGATACAATTCTTTCAGTCTCAGAATGTATCTGGGGTTACTGCCAGATATGCCCTCTAGTAGTTTTACACGGTTGGGAGTATCACGGCCTAGATGTATTCAATAAAATATTCTGTTATGATGAAACTGGCGGTCAGATGAGATTAAAGAACGCTTTTAACGGAGAATATAAGTTTTGATATGTCATAAACAAACACAAGTAATGAGTGCTAGTAATATTTCTATAGTAATTCCAGTTTTCAAGATGTTCAGCTTTAAAATTTAATAAATCTTTGCAATGCTCCTTTAAGGGTAAATTGATGTTGACGTCAGCTCCTCAATGTAGTTTTAAATGTTACTCTATTGTTTTATAATTACCAATAACTCAACCAAAACAACACCCTTAGATGACAATCAACACTACATCAGTTGTGCTTGGTAAATGTGGAATGCTTTATAAATGTGTTATACAAAATATGTTACTGGGGACATACCAGTCTTATGCTTTACTATTGGAGGATCTGCGGAACCGAGCGAATGGAATATGTGTTATACTAGACGTCCAGCCACTTTAATTGATGAGCCTCAGATGATTAAAGGATCACTCGCAAAATAAAATGTGGTATAGAAATACAACCTTGACTAAAACTAGTGTTTCAATATATCAACCGCAGTGAGAATATTTCTCAAGTCAGCCTTAAATGAAAAAGAAAAAGACGCGCCGCTTGATAATACCAAGATATACCCCTTGCTACATTTATCTCACCATCGTAACGACAACATTGTTATACAAACAGATAAATATTATCATCTAGAACAAAGTTACCTAGAAATGGATATTCCAAAACTGTCAAAGAATGCCCTAAAACCGGCCTCAACTGCACCCCTTTAATTTTATTCAGAGCAACGGCTTTTCCCGGTGGTTCCTATCCTCACCCCTCCTCCCACCCAATCCCATACCCGGGGGGGGGGGGTAGGAGCCTGGGGCACCTGGGCACGTGCCCCCACTATTTTCCAACATAGCAAATGTCCCCCTTCGATAAAGAACTGTCTTTTGGATATCTTAAGCCTTTGTTAATTTTAATATTTTATTTTAATTATTCACGTGCACCATAATAGTTTAGTTTTCATACTAAACATCATATATATTTAAGTGATATGGCCGGTGTGTATCGGTTTATAGCATAGCGAGTGGTGGTTGTGGAATGAGAAAGTTCCCCTCTGGTGTTGTGCCCCCCCCCCCACTTTTTGGAAGCTTCCTACCCCTGCCCATACCTGCATGCATCGGGCACATTGTAAACATGTGCTTTAAAGTTCGAAACGTGGTGATAGTTTTAGCACATCTTTACCAAATTGTATCATAACGTCACTTAATACCTATACAGTTACTTGACGAGCCGGAGCGCAGTATACCACCAGCCTAAACATTTTGTGGAATTCGGCAATGTATTGGCAATATTGTAGGTGGAAATGCTATAAAATGCTAAGGTTCGGTTGGAAATTCTTAGCCTCGTGATTTCGTAATTGTTAAAGACCGTAAACAGCATCATGAACGAATACCATATGGTATCAGTATAGCTATTAAATATGCAATTCGGTCAACATATACGTAAGAGAGAATAATTGAAGCGGTTATCGACTGTG
>KN882861.1:6027-28494 GCA_000934455.1 Apostichopus parvimensis
TTGATAAGCTTTGATAAGCCAATGATGGCTTCTTTGCGAGTTGCTGCTTGCAGGAGGATCTAAAATACATACATATGTACATTGAAATTGGTCTACCTTCGTTAAACCCTGACTTTCTAGGGGTGATGTACTTGGAAACTTCTCATTTTAATTATATTTTTCTCATTCGTAGGTTATATGAGTATATGGCAGAACAACGCAGCCTTCGGACTCGCCTTTGCCAGTAGTATCTTAGTGGTGCCTATATTTGGACTAATCTTTCAATTGTGGGTGAGTTTTTTTTAATTTTTTTATCATCGCCGTTTTCCTTGGAATTAAAGTAAAAAAGGGAATATTTAAAAAAATCAACACTCGTGATTTTGGCATTTCGTGTATGAGAAACAATAAAAGTCGAATGAGATATATGTTCTTCATGTATGAATGTCAACAAAAGGACAGGTCTAAACTTAGTCAGCAATAGAAGTGCCAAACAAATTTTTTCTTTTGACTTTGTTAAATATGCATGTGCACGGACAAGAGCATGATAAAATATAATCATTGGGTGTCTGTAGAGGAGCTTCTTTTGTTTTTATTTGGGGTAAACTGACCATGTTATAAACTAACTAGGCTATTTTATTTTTGAATATTCAGGTAAGCTGTTTAGGTTGTGCTGTGATCAGCTCTTACATGGCCATAACGGTGTCGTTATCTTTCATTTATTACTTCTATATTTCTTGAATATTCAGGTAAGCTGTTTAGGTTGTACTGTGATCAGCTCTTACATGGCGAAAGCCGTGTTGTTATCTTTTATGTATTACTTCTCTATTTCTTGAATATTCTGGTAAGCTGTTGAGGTTGTGCTGTGATCAGCCCTTACATGGCGATAACCGTGTCGTTATCTTTCATGTATTATTTCTTTATTTCTTGAATATTCACGTACATCATTTAGCTTGTGCTGTGATTTGTTTGTATGGGCAAGAAATGAGCTGAAGTTAATTCCTGAATATTCAGGTAACATTTAATCACCTCATGCAGGATGAGCCCCACTGCCTTAGTTTTCATATATCGGTTCTTTTATTTCTTGAATCTTCAAGTACTGTGTTAGCATTCCTTATTCATATGTGATGATAAGCCAATGCAGCAGTTTCATCTTTTGGTTTGGTATTTTCTTCAACATTCAGATAAGCTATTTAGTTTGAGCTGTGGTTGGCTCTTACAAGATAATAAACATACCGTTAGCTTTATATCCATTATATTTTTATTTCTTAAAAATTCAGGTGGGTTTGTTAAGTTGTTAGCATTATACACGCATACATGATGATAGATACTGCTTTAGTTTTCATCTATTGGTTCTTTATCTCTTGAATATTCATATTCAGGTAAGCTATATAGCTTGTGCTGTGATTGGCTCTGACGTGATAATAGCCACTGCTTTACTTTTCATCTATTGGTTCTTTATCTCTTGAATATTCATATTCAGGTAAGCTATATAGCTTGTGCTGTGATTGGCTCTTACATGATGATAGCCACTCTCAGTTTCTTTTTTGGAGGAATTCTGCATTACATCGTTCAGAATATTGTCCATCGAGCTTCAACTGAAAACTTTGGTCAAGCGGTCTTCATTCTACCCAAAAGTCCAGTTGGTAAGAACATTTTTGTCAGTCAAAAAAAGAAATCGGTAAAACTTCTTAGATTAATTAATGTATCTGGCAACAATATAGTGAGAGACATTACCATGGCAACTTAGCTGAAATAGAATTGTTATGCTGTGAGAGATTACATTTCCAGAATACTAATTATTATGTAAATGAAGCCATGAATTCAGTTTATATTCATAGGTAAGCAATCATTCCAAAAGCATCACATTTTTTAGGCAAATTTAATCCACTTGAAGTATATGAAAAGGGAACTAAATTATGCTTCTGCAAAACAATTTGCCATTATGAATTCACAAATCATGCAATGTGGCTCATTTCCAGGATAGCTGAAGTGTTTGTCTGTGAAGACTTGGCTACCTTCACCCTATTACAAGTAGAATTATAAGAACAGGATATCAGTTCAGTTCAACATCTATTGTGACACACTAAATGGAACACTGATAGTAATTCATATTCATAATTTATTTATGAATATTCATCACAAGACCGTCCGCTTTAGCTAGTCCGGACAATTCCCTAATGCTCATACCATCCTCTCCATAAGTATTACACCACTCCACGTAGGTTGTATACCCTACCTCGTATGTGTACTGAACGCTTTAGACATTCTTTTTTACCGAGGAGTATAAAGCTTTTGAACTGTCATATAACTAGATGATATTTTTACCACATTTTTGTATATATATTTTGCATATTTTTAAGCTGCGGAACCCATTTTATTATATCTTCATTTTATGATTGATATCAATAAATTTTACTTTACTTTACTTTATACCTCTCTATACTGTACTCCAATATCATGCTTTCAAAGCACTGGTATTGTCAGTACAAACAGTTCCTAACCTTAATCTGATAGAAACATCATATTCATACTGCTTGTATTGACAACACGAGTGCTCCGAAGCGGCACATAACACGACAGTATAGAAAAAATTGTCCCAACTGGGTATCCGCTTTAAAAATTTTACCTCTGTTGACATATTCTCGCACAAATTTGTCTCAATTGGTATAAACCTTACTGGTCCTTTGCTACTATAGAAAAATGTGTCCTTTGCTTATATAGAAAAAATTGTCCCAACTGGGTATCCGCTTTAAAAATGTTACCTCCGATCACATATTCTCGCACAAATTTGTCTCAACTCGTATAAACCTTACTGATTCTTTGCTACTATAGAAAAAATTTTCCTTTGCTAATATAGAAAAAGTTGTACCAACTGGGTTTCCGCTTTAAAAATTTTACCTCTGATGACATATTCTTGCACAAATTTGTCTCAATTCGTATAAACCTTACTGGTCACTTACTCTCGACACAGACTACACTCTGATAACGCTGTGGTTCTTTCTCGTCGTCGAAATAATATAATTATATAATATCATCGATAATATCGTCGAATAATATCGTCAAAATAAGATAATATCATCGAAATAATATAATATAATATAATAATATAGAAAAAATTGTCCCAACTGGGTATCCGCTTTAAAAATGTAACCTCTGATCACATGTTCTCACACAAATTTGTCTCAATTAGTATAAACCTTACTGGTCCTTTACTCTTGACACAGACTACACTCTGATAACGCTGTGGTTCTTTCTCGTGGTCGCTGGCGTGGCCACTCAGAAATACCTCACCAGACGGGAGAGCGACTTTCCGACGTGTCCCTACAGATCTTTCAAGGAGCGGAGGAGGTTACTTCGAATGAGGAACAGAGAGGTCCCGGAAACGGTCCTCACCAGCGGCACCGTCAACTCATCGGACAACGAGCGTACTCCGTTAGTGGGAGACTTGTGAGGTAATTCGAAGATCGAAAAGAAGTAGACAAATTCTCTTGTTTTATAGATATATATTTTTTGGAATTACATTTGGTTTGAAAATAAAAAGTTTCAATAGGCATATTTTTATAGCTTGAGAAAATTTTGCTCAAAAAAAAAAGAAAAAAAAGAAGCATTAGCCTTATGTTGTCATGAGGCTATTCAATATGCGTAACATTTGAATTCAAAAGTATTTAAGTTTTACCAGATATTTAGACTGTGCTTGAGCAGTATTTTTAAGTTCATGTGGATTTTTGCCATCCTTTTAATGTTATAATTTGAAACATTCAAACCTTTCGTCTCTTCTTGGTGGTTGTACCTCGAAAAAAGGAAAATCAGAGGTTAAAAATTATTTTTGACAAGTTTGTAAGACGAGGCACACACCTCTTAGCAACTTCGGGAAAATATACATTCAATTCCTTCATAAATATCATTTTCAGGTTAACTTTCAGGTTAACCTTGCGAGGACAATCGGTCAGCAAGAAATATAAAGAATTCTCTTGTTTTATAAAAACAAAAAAATTCTTTATAGACTCCTCTCTACTTTCTTGCCTCTTTTCATTTAATTGTCGTCTTTAATGTAAACCGTAAGTCCTGTTTTGGTATTGGAAAAGTCTTGAATTATATTTGCTCTAAGCGTGGGAAGTTGGAACCATGAGGAAGGGTTTATCTTTGAAAATAGGTTACATTCAAGCAACCATTCCTTGACTCAGGAACAAGATATAGAGATGGGCTTTTCAACTAACAGTATGACCTTGTTTTATCTACTGTATATAAGGTGTCACATTTTATGCCACTGGTATATCCCTTTTGAATAAGAAGCATATTGGATATAAAAATTATTATCAGTACTGACGTTTTATTGTTTTTGGTGAAATTATGTTAATATTTTGATTGAAATTATTATTTCATTTGATAGCATTTTAAATTTTTTACATGTTTCACTTATATGTGTATTTTCTGTGCCTTCTATTGCCAAATTTATATTTGAAAGTTAACTTTCTAATATGCGAAAATGCTTTTCTTGCATTTCTGAATATTCTGTTCCATTGTACTTGTATTTTAATAACAGCTCTTTGTGTTGGTTTTTATGAATATTTTTATTAATGCTAATTGGTCTAAAATCTCTTATTATAATGTAGGTCATAAGGTTTAACTAATCATGACTCATTTCTTAAAATGAAGTAAAAATCACAATTTTTTGAAAATTTTCATTTGATTTTTTACACATGTACTATTATGAAAAAGTGACAGTGGAACAAAATGTTGAAGACTAAATCAAATTCACTTGATGGTTTACTTTCAAGTTGCCAGAATCAGGGCTAATGGAATTGCTATTATCTACAACACTTCTTTCTGATGTTGATGTTACAAAATATGGTAACAGACAGTTTTTTCATTTATCTATTTTGTTCTTCAAAACTTTACAATATTAAAACCCACCTTGAGAGATGCCTTATAGACACTCCTGTAGTTTTTATTTAAGTTATAAATTTGATTCAGACAGTTGAAGAAGCAGATATGTACAATGCAAGATGGTTCTTTTTAGGGGGAGGGGTGATGGAAGGGTGGGGCGGGGGTCTCTTACCCAACATGATCATTGCGAGATATGTCAGATAAAATGAAAACTGAAATAAATAAATTACGAATTGTTTTCATTTTCAATGGGAATGCAAGGCAATGCATTGAAGGAGGTGGTGAAGGGGGAGGGGGAGGAAGACAAGATCAATGATATATGAGTACCATGAAAGAATTGTTAATGTGAAGATGCTGGGGAGAGGAGGGGGGTTTTGAACCACACTGGGTTAAACTTCCTTTTATGGATTTGCTGTGTTTTTTTGACCGTCAGGTAAGGAGTGGGCTGAAGACTCACCCCATCCCCTCACCTCCCCCTCTCCTGATTTTGATTCCTTGCCTGAGGCAGGAGTCTATGCAATGATGATGGCATATGTGTGTATGTATGTGACACTTGCTTATAAAACAAGGTAACTCAAAAGGTCATGGTGGATGAACTTCATGCTTGGTGGATCTATCTTATTGAGTACAAAAGCCATACTCTATATATATTCAACGTTGTTGTGTTGACAGATTGCAGAAGCAGGTAGTGTTGTTATTGTCCTGAACAGGTCAGACCACGTACAGATAATTGCAGATATTTGAGGAATGGAAGAAATGCTACATAAGAAACATTGTATTATAATTAAACTGTATTATATTGGGTTGCCAAGGGAAAACGGTTGCATAGTTTTAAGATGTGAAAATTTTAAACCGCTTGCATTATAGTTGGAAAGAGACATAATGCTGTAACTACAACAAGCGTTTTACTAACACTTTCAACGTATTATTTGCTTTCATCACCAAAATGTTTAAATTAATGCCTGGAATATCTGGAAGGAACTTGGAGAAGAAGCAGAACCAAGAATCATAAACAATTGTCTTTTGTTTTTAAGTTTTCAATTCCATTTTATTGACAGACTCTACTGACATTATATGCTATTAAATCTTTGTCGCAGAAATACAAAGAAACTTTTATAATGTTTAACATGCAAAAGCATTATGTTTTTCTATTCTTTCTTAATAACCAGGAGTTTGACTCCAATTTAAGTATTAACTCTGATTCCATTCCATATACCACAGTGCTCTCTGCACTCGTGGGGCACCACCTCCAGTAGTCTAGCAACTTAAACCTGACCGATAGAGCAGACGCTTAAAAATGGAGAAAAAAAATCAATAACGTGATCTATTACCAGAGCAAGATAGGATGAGATAATAATATAATAATATTTGCTTTTTATATAGCGCTTTATACCAGCGATAGGTCTCAAAGCGCTTTACAGACGTTATATTACCCCTGGTCAATGATAATCTGTCCCAGAGACAATCCCTCCAGTCGGCAGCAGTTATATACTGCGCCCAATGACAAGTTACCTCACAGGTACCCATTTAACCCCTGGGTGGAGAGAGGCAATTGAGATAAAGCATCTTGCCCAAGGACACAACGTAATTAACTAGGCATGAATCGAACCAGCAATTATTGGATCACGAGTCCGACGCCTTGCCAATTGACCACTTCGCTCTCAATACTCTCAACTGCAGATAGGCACTGATACAACCTTACAACCAATTGTAGGAGGTTACAAAAAAGGCTTAAAGTTTACTAGCGTTACATAGATGAGGTTGAATGTTCACTTAAGTGCTATAACATTTGATAGACATGTCGTGATGAATATCTTCGCTGGTCAACAGCAGTCTTTCGTATGTGACCGTAATGATTGCATTTCTTTGATCTCAAACAAACCCATGAATGGGTGACGTGAGGGGTGACGTGAGGGGTGATGCGGCTCCCATGAGTTAGTTTTCAAATAGTTTGTAGTTGCAGAGGACATAAGCTTAAACAACTTCCTTAATAACATCAGAGTAGAATTCGTAGATATTGGTAGTCTTGTGACATCCAGGCTTACATTAATTAGTTCATACATTAATTAGTTAACGAGTTATTCGCTGACCTGAAGAAACAGACATACATGAGTGCTAGCAGGTTTATACCATGTTGTGCACCAGTAGGATTTCTTACACTAAAACTAACTTGTGTTTCAGCTTAACAATAATACAGAGCTTCAGCTAACAGTAGTTTTAGAAAAAAAATCAGTACAGAAACTTTCATCATGCTAAATGCAATGATGTTTTGTGATCGTTCAGATGTGTAAAATATGGGTGACCAAGTCTACAAACTTTTAGTCCAAATAAGCTATGAAGGGTACAACTAATTTCATGTTAAAGCAGAAATGTTGTCATAATCAAGTTCACATGATTGAAATGGAAGCACAAACTAAGACATGCAGTAAATATGCATCGGCCTTAACGCTGTAGTTTGTGTGTGTTATAAGCAGGGGCAGACTGACGGTGAGCTGGGCCCTGGACGGAAAGAGTCATTGCAGCTCCCTCTACTAACAGAAGAAATGTGAGGGGCCATTCAACCTACCCTTCCCCCTATATCCTAAGAGCATCTTTCAGCCCTATCCCACTGATCTTGTATATACATGGATAAGGCCCACGATATTAGAATGAAAGTTGCACACTGGCATCTTGAACTTTGGATTTGATTATGTTTCAGAAGCTAGTGACCCCACCCCCCCTCCCCTTCCCTATTGCTCTTGGCACTAGAGCACTGCCCAGTCTGCCCCCATTGCCTGAATGAACACAACGCCCCTGGTTGTATCTTTTGTTGCCCTAAAGAAACAAAACGTAGAATAGTCGCACATAATTGCATACTTCTTTCATGCGGCTGTACTGGTCTTGTTGATTTCTGACTTACCATTTGTTGTTTACCATTTAATCTAACACAGAAAATTTTGTATCCCATAATTAAAAATATTTACTCTTCTGTTGGTTTTGCTTGCCAAACATATTATGCTACCTTTCATGGATCCTGGTCAAAATTTGTGTGGACTAAAAGGAACAGAAAAAATATGTTGTTTTTCTGGTAAATTATCTTCTTACTAGTTTTCAGAACTTCATATTAACATGCACACACTTTCAGGACTTTCATCATTTTCTCAAGAAAAAAAAAAATACCTTTTAATTTCACAAAAGCCAGGTTTTGGTCTAGCAACCAGGTCATCAATTTTTAGGAAAACTGAACCATTTCAAATATTAACTACATCCTTGTCTGCTGTGTGTAGTTCCTTCACATATAGGATATCCCTTTGCCAAGAAAGTCCTCTTTTTGAGGGGAAATTCTTCTCAAATTGTTATATTTCAGGGTTATAAGAAACTAACTCCGACGCCAAACTGTACACCCGAGACGATGCTGTCGAGAAAAAAGAAAGGAAAGAAAAAGAGGGTAGAAATGTGAAAAAGCTGTTGACTTTAGGGAATGGAGAGTTAACAAAAGGAGAATGGAAGAAAGATTAAGGGCAAAAATTAATATCACTCACGGACAATCTCTGAATAAAGATAGCTCTCCATTACGGCATGCGCAGTAAATTCCAGAAAGGAGACTACTGACATAAATATTTCAAGAGAGTGAAATAAAAAAGTTAGGGATTCAAGACTGGAAAAACTACTGAATTACTGTAGTCACATTGTATGCTAGATAGAACTTTTTATCTTCACAAAGGTACACTTCAAAATCGTTTTTTCTCCCACAAAAGGGGGCAAGCCCGTAAACTGAAAACCACCTTCCTGAAAACCACCTTCCTGTCCTCCTTCCTTTAGATCAGGGGCTCCCTTACTGGGGTGCATGAACCCCCAGGGGGTGTGTGAGTCCATCCCAGGGGGTTCGTGAGACGTTTCTGAAGTCAGAGCTAGAGCACTTTTTGTCTGCACTAAAATCTGATATATCATATAATTTAGTATGTACAAAAGTCGTACCTATCGACAAACTCTACAATATTACACTATAAACTTGATCTTTTATGAACACTGTTATGACTCAGATCGTGTCTCGAAAAGTTGGGGGTTCGTGGACAACTCTGACATCCACAGGGGGTTCGTGGGGGGATAAAGTTAGGGAAACCCTGCTTTAGATAGAATAAGGTAACACTTACTGTGTGGAACAACTCTGACTGCTTGATGACAGCTAAAAACAGATTTACAGAAGTATGCAGAAGAATGTCATTTAAGAGGACGTACCTGTCTGTAGGTTGTGCTGCTTTCGGTATGCAGTAATTCAGTTCAAACCGCGCCACTCTTCCTATCCTCAGTAACATACCGGCGCCGTAACTCCATCTAACGTTTTCTTGGAGTTTTCTCAGTTGATCCGTAAAATTGGGATTATCTACAAAATAAAAAAGGAACATTGAGACAAAAAAGCCTTACCGCAACAAATTTATCACTCTGGAAAACAAAGGTTTGTTTTGTTTCTTTAATTTGATAAAATGAAGTAATCACAGGAAAAAAGGAAAGAAGCTTGCTTAAAACAAGTTTGCAGTTTTGCAAAGTTTGCAAAAGTTTTGCAAAAAGTTTGCAAAAGTTGGGCAAGGTGCATTGCCCAACCCCGATCAAGAAACTGAAATATTGTATAAGGTCAATTCCGTGGTGACTCGCGTGACATTTTTACTAAAATTCCTATCTATTTGATATCATTAAGCAAATAAAGAAATTACCTGGGAGAAAAGCATTCATGTAGTCAGTGAAGGTACGCCTTAATGCTTACAACAGTAGAGAAAAAATATTTATACCTCAAGTATTGGGGGTGAAATTGGCGAAAAACCAAACGTGACTCGCGTGACAGTTACTATTAGCAAAAATCAGAATGCACACACAAATGTGCGATTTCTTATGTCTTATTAAAATGTTTCCAATAACTTTTAATAATCATACCGAAGTTGAAAAACACCTCTACCTCAATTGCTATGCAACTTTGAAAAAATGTTGTAACGCATGAAAATAACGATGAAGATGTATTGTGACTCGCGTGACAAGAAAACGTGACTCGCGTGACGAGTTCACTTTTCGGATAGTTCTAGACCAAATGCAGTAGTGAATCGAAGGTATAGATCTTGCATAGTGAATATAACATTCATTGGTCTAGAAAGTATCCAAAAGGTACTTCCCTTGGTAATGTCCAGATGATATTAATGTCCCCGAGTTACCCTCATGACTGCAGACAGTAGGTAATATACTGTAAGGGTAGTACAGTTGTTCAGGCAATATATCTTGTCAATTAATATTTATAACAATATTTAGTCTGTTAAAGTCACTCATTTGAAAGTTATAGAAGAAACATCTATCAAAATGTGATTCAAATTACCATTCTCATTTGTCATATTTGAATAAACCAAAAGTGTAATATTTGAGAAGATACATTCGCTCATAGGATTTTGGGAATGATTGAGCAGTTAAAACCTTAAGGTTATCAAGTCATAGCACATGGCATTGCCAGATACAAATATAGACTATGTTTTTGTATATTACTAAAAAATCAATGACACGTGCTAACTTTCCAAATGTGGTGATAAAATAGGCAATATATTGCGAATAAATATTCATGAATTTAAATTCTGATATTTCAAATGAAATTATTATCATTAGTTTAATTATGTGTACCCATATTATTCAAGTTGCCTAATTAAAGGGGAATGCATATATGATATCTTTAATCAGTGATTCATTCATCAAACTATAACATCCCTGTAATTTTCACACAGTAAATAGGTAGAAACACTATCTTGAATTGACGTGACTCGCGTGACGTGACTCGCGTGACATTCGTAAAGGGTGATTTTCTGCAAAATTTGAATATCTTCTGAAAAGGAAAATTCAGTAATCCTTTTGGTATCTATGTGAAGACTTGATATTCATTATTTGGAGTAAAACTATTGGGCAGGCAAGGAGAAAAAAAACAAAAACAGTCAATTTTGTGACTCGCGTGACAGTAAATCGAGGGTGTTTTCAATTCACCACTGTTCTCTAATGCCTTGATGTCGAAAAAAAATTGAAGCTTTTAAGTGAGCACTATGCTATAGCAAATATAATTAGTCCAAAAAACTGATGATACCTATGATTACTATGTACAAATCTGCACAAAATGAAATTTCACTGTATTTTTCATAATTTAGTTACTACGGGAACCATTTGTTATTACCGACCCCATAATCAAACAAATGATTTTTTGAGGGTGAAAAAATATTTTTAGTAACTACAAGTATTCTATTTATTGGAAACTTATACAATTTTAATGTACAATGATTTTAAATTTTTTGGTATGATGTTGACCTTATCACGGAATGGACCATAAGCACAAAATGACAAATGATGAGATAATAAAAATATGATCAAAAAAATATGAAAAAAATTAAAAATGAAAAAATATGATATTTTATAGAAATTTTTCAAGCAAAAGTAATTGGACAACTTTTGTTCCTATCAAAATATTTCATCATACCAAAAATTTTGAATACTTCCCAGTTGGAGATAGAGACCTTTAATACAAGACAGTTGTCACACGTGTCATGACACACATACCTTTCAATGTCTGCATAAGTTACGGCTGACAATAACCTGAAGAGAAGTTTTGTGAGAAAATGAATATACTTTATATAAATATTACTTACCTAAGTTAACATTGCATAGATTTCCAGCATTGGCAAAGGCGTGCATTCTGAAGAGGTCACCCCATCGACCTTTCCCGGGGTTAAAGGGCAAAGGTGAATACAAATGAACACCGGCAGCCCAATAGGATTCAGCACCTAGAAAATTACCTAAAAAAAAACCATGATACTAATATTATATCAAAGAAATTAAAGGCATTGAAGACTCATCCCAAACCATGTGCCGCCCTCTGAAAAAGTTAACCTTCCGTTGCTTGCAAATTACGTTTTCTTATTGTCGCTACAAAATGCAGACAGTAATGAAACGTGATACCTTGTTATCTTTTATCTAGACCTGAGATGTCCATTGCTGCTATGTACACTGTGTTGTGGGTATTGACCGTAGCTGTATGTATCGACTGTACACTAGTGTCTAATTACCGACGGTAGCAAGCTGTGTGTGTATTTTCTGGGATCGATGGTAGTGTCTAACACTTCTGTTACACCTCATTCGAAACTAGGTCAGATTACCGGCATGAGACGTTTCTTTGTGCGCGAGTCTTCACAACCTTTAAAGAATTAAACCAGTCAATGCTTGGCAAGAATGTCAAGTTAGGTTTAATTAGAAAATGAAAAATATATTTGTATTCTGGGAGGTAGAATATGCATGTCCTACAAGGGCTACCCTACACCTAGCACGGTCTTATCATCCAATGTACCTACCATATACTACCACTTATTTGCGGTCCAATGCCCCTATACCTACCACTGTCCTAGGGTCCAATGACACTATACCTATTACTGTTCTGTGGTCCAATGACACTACCATATACCTACCACATACCCATGGTCCAACGAGCCTACCCTATACGTACCACTGTCATATGATCAAATGCCCCTACAGTCTACTTACCACATTCCTATTGATCCAATACACCTTCCAAATACACACCACTTTCCAGTGTTTCATCAGCCCTACCCTATACCTACCACTGTATAGGGTCAATAACCCCCTACCTCATAGTAACCACTATCCTGTGTTCCGATGCCCCGACCCTATATACATCACTTTCCTGTGGTCCAAGTCCCCTGTCCTGTACCAAACACTTTCCAGTGGTCCATCACCAATACCCTATACCTACCACTATACTCTGGTCTATCACCCCTATACTAACCACTGTCCTGTGGTCTGATGCCCCAACCCTATATACATCACTTTCCTGAAACCCAAATCCCCTGTCCTGTACCAACAACCACTTTCCAGTGGTTCCATCACCCCTACCCTATACCACTGTTCTGTGGTCCATCACCTCCTACCCTATACCTACCACTGTCCTGTGGTCCAATGCCTCTGAAGTTGAAACCTCTCACATCTGTGGGTCCACCCAAGAAGAACCTGTCGTTGATTCTTGCCTGGTTGCCATCCATGGCCTTCATCAGACCTCCTTGCAGAGAACATGAAAACACCTACGAAAACCAGCATGAATATTCATGAATAGTTTATGAGGACTTTGAAAACACCTTATTAAATATGATTCTGACTACCATTAAATATTTCAATACAACTAACTCTACTGTCACTTTATGAATTGCTTAACCTGGTTTCTGTCGTGGCAAAATACTCTGATCCCTTTCTGACGTTATTTTGAGCTGTTAGCGTTAAAAGGTGTCTCCATTCTGTCGGGATATGCCGCACGATGCGTTTCCCCAACAGAAGATGGTTGGACAAGAAAAGCTGGCAGGATCTCGCTCAGTCATAATCAGCAGCATACACACACACACAGACACACACACAATACTCCCCCTCACCATGACTTCCCGCAATACGGGAAGTGGAGTTAAGTAGTGTTGAGTTCAGTGGAAAGTGTGGGGTCATCTTTAGGAAACCTTTCTGGATACGCCCATCGATATTCACAAAAACTTGAACATCTCAAAGATGGCTTGATTTATACTCACTATGTCCCAGAATAGATACTGATTGAGCTGCAACTCTCCTTCTCCTTTCACAAAGTTAACGTCCCCGCCGGTGTAACCTGCAAACTCTTGGCTGAGCTTGACCAGGTAACCCCTCGATGGGCAAATAGGCTCGTCTCTTGTATCCCGAGCGAAAATATGCTGGAGAGGGGACAAGTTTAAATAGAGCAATGGAAAAAATAGAATCTTTCACATGAAGTTTGATCCATTGTAAAGGAAAGAAGTAAATTAGGCGGTTGCATTCTATTCCTAAAATTTTCAGTCAATATCCTGGGGGTACTTCTCACTAGATTCCATTAGTTTGTCTCAGCTGAGGTGAAATTTGAAGGTTTTCCATGACCAGGGGGGCAAAGTGACCCCAGATTCACAGGCTCTACATTGGGGTTTTGCTTACACCACTCAATGGGTCATAACATCTTACTTTATCAAATCCTGGATCCAAACCTTGTTTAGTTGTGTCGAGTAACAGAGAACAATGTTAAACCTACAGATGCTACAAAATGAGCCACTCCATCCCAAAGTTTACGTTTAGTGAGTTAAGCCAAGCCAGCCATAGCTTACCTTTAGCGATGACTTCAGCGAATGTCCGCACTGCTCTCTCACGGGAAACGATGACGCCCTGGTCAAACATGATAGATCCCTCCAGACTCCTTCCCATCTCAGGGATTGCAGTCCGAGAGGACCGGGAAACTGTGGCAAGGGTAGGAAGGAAGAAGAATTGTTGAAAGAAAAATGGTGAAAAAAAAAGGAAATATTTTTCAAGAATCCCTTATTGTTTAAGAATCTGCACATTGCTCTCAGCTCAAGCACAGTCACCTCACCCCTACCCAAGCCACCTGCCCTCCCCCTCCTAGTAGACATGCCAAGTGACCTTCAAAATTTATGTCTCTTGTTATATTACTTACAGTGTAGTCCACGTAAGCACCGCGTCCGATTTCACGGAAGGAGCTGAGGAGGTACTCGCCCGACGATTTGAAACCTTGTACTGTTAATCTGAAAAGCCGTTATTGAAAGCAGAGTGTTAAAATTACGATAACCCATTTTTTTTTTATTATCGCTTACGGATGCATAGACTACGTGACACGCGGGAATAATTTGCTGAAATATTGTCAAGAGCTGGATTGCCTGAAACTTGTACTTTCATCCCTTCACAATACAGATGGAAAAACAAACTTCCTTAAAATAAAATTGAGACACTGTATGAAAAGGTGAAAACAAGATTATGAGGGCAAGAGAGGCGGGGTCTGAGGGTCTGGTTGACATGGTAACATTCTTTCATAAATGGAGTTTCGAGCAAAACGTTTAAAATGAAATTGTCCTATTTTTTGCTCTTTTGCGTAACACGAACAATATTACACCATGTGCCCAGGGGAAATTTGTCACGGTTTGGAATATTTTGATGTTGGCGTTGTATGTATACTAGGCCTGATGAGATGGGGGGGGGGGAGGAGGGGCTTACAGCCCTAAGGCCCGGGTCAACTGGGAGGCACAAGAAAATATGGCGGGGAACCAGTAAAATATGGCATAGAGTAGAAATTCTCATTTTTATATATGGGCATGCAGGGATGTGCTCAGGAATATTTGAGTGCCAGGCAGATTGTACGGTAGTGTGATCCACACCCTGGGAGAGGGATCTCATGGGTGGGTAACCCCCTCTACACTGGACAAATTTTGAACATGGAGTATGCTTAGGTGGTGCTATTTTTCCTATTCTGTGCCATGTATTCTTCCAGATTTTGGTTATGGTAAATTTGTTAAATTATCATAAAAAAAAGTCCTGGGCGGAAATGTTTAAAATACTGTTTGTGCTGGGCGGCATTCAGAACTGCTGGGCGCAGCCGCCCGGTGCCACCCAGTGTGAGCACATGCCTGGGCATGATCTGGACTCTCCATACCTCTGATGTACATTATTTTATCGTCTTCTGGATGGAGAGCACTCATTTCACCCAAGAGAAGCAACTTTTAATGTCTTCTCCTTTAAATACTACATACCTCCACCTCCTGTACCCTATTAAAAACCAAAATTTCATTACTTTGTATTGTTTTATGGAGAGAAAATCGAGATTACAACTCACCTTTTGGATAGTTCGTTGAATACAGGTTTGGAGAAGGTAAGGTTGTACCCTGTACTTTGTCTTGAACCCCTAGAGTACTCAAGTGACAGCCTTTCAGCCCTGCCAAAAACATTACCTACTTTTCCTCCAAGCACCTGAAATAATGATTGGGCAAAAGGAAACGAATAAAGCAACATTTTGTTTCTCCCGTAGCATTGTACCAAATAGTACTCAGAATAAGATGTTCAATTGTTTGAAACTAAGATAACCTCTTTGTTTTGTTTTTGACTTTACCAATAAAAGGTTAACAATTAATGAAAATGTTTCGATTTTCAACATCTGAATACTCAAATACAAATGAATAGAAAAGGATTAAGTTAAATTTAAATTTAAAAAAAAATTAAAGATGCTTTTATTTATTAAAATACACAACAAATTGATATTGACAAGCTGAAAAGGTTTCAAAATTCTAAGCCTCGCATATCTTTTCACAACTTGTCAAGTTTTTTGAGGTCTATAGATAGAGATATCAGAAATCACAATCTGAGTGGCACAATCGAATTTATTATGCAAAACTGCAAAAGTCGTTATTAAAATCAATTTCCTATCTGATGACAAGCAAAATCAAACTACGAGTATAACTTGAATACATTGAACATTAGACACAGCCAGTCATGAATATGCAGGTATTTCGCGACCTTTATTTTTTTTTCAAATTACGATGCTGTTGTTCAAGTCTACCATCTTCTAACCCAACCCCCCCCACCCTTCCTACCCCCTACCTCCACCTTAGGTAGAAATAAACAGTGAACAGACGACAAAACACTGTTACAGTTTATAGGAAATTCCAACATCTATTGCCTGTACACTCTATGACTGCTTTATCTACCACTTAGTTTTTGTTCTAACTACATAGTCAACGTTGTCTCAGTTTTGACAACCTGAGGGATCACATGCTGACTAGGAGCGACAGTCGAAGAACAGTCCAGCAGGTGATCTAGCAGATTGAGAAGCAGGTGGAGATGGTGGGAGGCATCAAGCTGCTCTTTACCAAACCAAAGAATGTCGGAATGTGAGTACAATTTTTTCATTATTGAAAGGAGTTAAGTTTATGGGATTGTGCTACTAGTAAGTTTGTGGGACCCTGCTATAAGGAGGTCTGTGGGACCGTGCTACAAGTAAGTCTGTGGGACTGTGCTACAAGTAAGTCTGTGGGACTGTGCTACAAGTATGTCTGTGTGACCGCACTACAAGTAAGTCTGTGGGACCATGCTACAAGTAAGTTTGTGGGCTACAAGTAAGTCTGTGGGACTGTGCTACAAGTATGTCTGTGTGACCGTACTACAAGTAAGTCTGTGGGACCATGCTACAAGTAAGTTTGTGGGACCATGCTACAAGTAAGTCTGTGGGACCCTGCTACAAGTAAGTCTGTGAGACCATTCTACAAGTAAGTCTGTGGGACCGTACTACAAGTCTGTGCAACTATGCTACAAGTAAGTCTGTGGGACCATGCTACAAGTAAGTCTGTGGGACCGTACTACAAGTCTGTGCAACTATGCTACAAGTAAGTTTGTGGGACCATGCTACAAGTAAGTTTGTTGGACCGAGCTACAAGTAAGTCTGCGGGACTGTGCTACTTTGTCATCCTATATCATTCAATGTTGCCTTTCTAGCCGCCTGTAGTTTATACAAACCGTCCACGCCTTGCTTTATTCCTACAAGATTATCTTGTGTCATGGGTTGGAGGATATTTACCAAGCTTCCTTCATTATTGCCGATGGCGGTGTGAGCACTGGCCGAGTAACGCTTTCCTTCCTTCACCTTAAAGATAACATCCAGACCATCTTTGCCAACCCCAGGACCTGTTAAGACGGTACAAATTAGTTACAGGAGATGGCACCACATTAAGAGCTTTTTCCCAAGCAGAGGAAGTCGTTGTTTATCAAGTAAAGGTCAACAAAGAGAATCAACCAGAAAATTTCCAATATTTCTTTTTATTATATACGTAAATTAAGTATGTTTTCAGTTCTATATTTTTCATTTACTGTACTTAAATAATTATATATAGAAGGCCAAATTTTTCATGAAATCAATTTCATGCCACTTTCTTGGTTGTACAGAATGAAACTGTGGTGTGATCTTTGGTGACACTGTGGCTTCTGACTGGCGCCCCCAGCAAAGAAATGGCTCTATAGGGATCACCAGCAACCAAGGGCTGGATGGCTCAGTCGGTAGAGCGCCACGCTTGTAACAGAGAGGGTCACTGGTTCGAACCCTGTTCTAGTCATAAGTATCTAAGCTCATTTCCAATATTTATTTCAGCTAGTTTCTCACTGCTAAAACACAAAACCAACAGATATTTTGTGCAAAACTGCCCTCCAAGATATGTTGATGCGATACACAAATTGTGGCTGGCCCTCTCTGCTTAGTTGAATCTGTGTCTTCTGATGTATGAGATGATATACAGTAGTAGGCTCACCTTTGCTTGTATCAATAAGAACTGAAACTGTTTTGAAGATGTTAGCCTGCTCTAACTTCTGTTTCACTTCCTGGCACGATAGGATGACATCCTTAAATGTCGCTGCCTTGAAGAGATCTTTGCACTGGTGAACCACAAAGTCGTTCTTAGTCTTGCCTAGGCCCTGAACTTTGATGTGTTCAACTTTGACCTGTACAAAAAAAAATTGTTCAAGACAAACATTCACTTAGCGATCAAAGTGTATCGTACTTTATAAAATAATTTAAATATGAAACATTGTCAAAGAGCGTAATGCTGTAGTGCAAATGGTTTTTACGGCTCTATTTTGTAAGAGTAGTATTACTGACAAACATGCAAAGAAATTGTTATGCAATAATATTAAATCTTGTTGTTACACTGTTTAAAAATAACTAATTAATTAATAAAGTACTTAATGTAAACTACAACCTAAGACAGACCAGATATTTAAGTATTTTGTTAGGTTACCAAGACCATAAGAACTTGTTACTTTACCACAAAATTAATGAGTTAATTAAGGTAAGACAGAGTGATTTATATAATTGGAAAGATATGTGTCTTTCCATCTGACAGTCTCAGTGACAGTATGTAGTTTTTAGTTGTATGATAGGAAAGTCACTTTGAACCAGTGCACCACTGTTAACATCACTCCCTTATGGTAAATGTCATACATAAAATTACTTATTAATTATCTGGTATCACATAGCAAAATGATATGTACATGTAAAATGAGGACTATTGTAACACAAACGCAAAGATTCATTGATGACAGTTTCTTACGAAGAGAAAACTTAGAATTTGAAGAATATTAAAAGGAATAAAGTTCATAAGTCTCAAAGTTGCTACACAAAATGTGAACGCAGAATTAATCTCTGCAGTATCAAAATGATCGTGAATAACTTACATAGTTACTGCCGTCGAATGTAGTTTCCTCCCTCCTATGTTTATGATGATGGTGATGGCCACTCATATTATGACCAGAAGCAACTTCCTGTATTAGAGAAAGAAAAGTAGCAAATATGGCATATATTCAAATACACAATAAACAAAATACAAAACTGGATAATGAGAATAATGGAGGAGAGAGTATGATATCTATATATATCAGGTATGTACATTCTTATGTACATACTACTATGTTACTATGTTACATCTGCAATTGTTTTAAGTAGTTGCAAAAAAAGTTGTTAGTAATAAGGCCTGTAGACAACAGTTGGCAAAGCTTCCATAATGGTGATTATCTAGCTATTCAAATTTGACAACAGAAGGAAAAATTGCCAAAAGTAACAGTTATTCAAATGTTCTGATCTTACATTTAGAATGGCCCTTTTTAGCTTCCAGTCTGGTACCATTTTCACAAAGAGGAGGGGACTCCTCTTCCAGGCTACCACAAGTTTTCCTTCCTGCTTCAGGTTAAATATGGTAACCCTTATTATTATGTTTTTTCCCATCCAAAAGATGCATCATACTTTTTTTTTTTTGGGGGGGGGGGGGTTCCATCACAAGGGCAGCACAATTGGTATTTCTCCCAAATTTGATGAAATTTTGAAAAGGGATTTATCAACAGGCCTAGTTCCTATAACTAAGGCCCTGTGGAATTTGTAATTGCTACTGTAGGCCTAACTAACATTAGGACTTAGGATAGGCTATCCTGACATAAACAATATATGTACAGTAGGCCCCGCTAAGGTAGATCTATGCTACAGTAGTCTGAGTGGGTTCAGCCTAGGCCTAACATTACCTAGTTGTTCAGTTGTATTATTTTGTCTACGGTCACGCAATTTATTACTGCTACAGTGATAGGTTTCATTCAAGCTTCATAATTGACAATACGAAGAAATATGAACTTTTTCTTTCAATTTTTTAACGTTTCCAACATTTGAGTACAAAATATAATGAGTGAATTGTCTAGATACTATCATTTCGTGAAACTAGTAATATACAGTACACTTGTATTGAACGTAGGTTTAGGCTTCAACCGGATTTCGTTAGGTTACATACAAATATCAATGCGCAGTGGTACATCGTGAGCCACTGCGAATTGATGTCATATGAGCCAGGACTTTGCTGAAGCAAAGGCGATCCCGCACTATCTTAAGTTTTAGATTTTACTTTCAATACTCTATGCGATTTACCTTTGCTCGAGCTGATATCATGACAATATTGGAAGGTTTTTGTCCTTAAATTTTCTCTCTGCTTTGACAGTAAACCTTCAGTACCCAGAATAAAGGCTGGGCAATATTCTAAATGTAACCTCGCCTTACCTAGCCGTCTACTGTCTTACTAAACTTTTTGAACCAATTAAAGGTACTGACGTTTCCTGATATGTATGACGGTTGAAAAGTTTTATGGAAAGGTCCGAAAAATATCACTGGAATATTTTATAAAAATAAAGATAGCTTGTTGCGCTTTCATGTGTAGTATCACAAAATATTGCACAATGAAGGCTATATACTGGTATACTTATCAGTCCTACTAATATGGAACAAATGTCATTTTCTCATTTACATTTCAGCAACGGAACAAGCTATTAAGAAGTTGGTTGTTGAACCAGTATTTTCGACTTTTTCGTCTCTAATATTTGAACTTTCTAGCTTCCCGGCAATCTTCAAAAATTGTCTGAAGACCTTATAATATGTAACAAGATTTCGACCATTTTGTCTCACAATTGTTGCAAAAATAATTCAAGGTGTTGACTTGTTTACACTGAGTTATTTTTTTTTTTTATAGAACGAACGATCGAAACTCCGACTGTTAAAATTTATATGAAAGTTCGCTTTCGTTTTTCTTTATGTCTCAAATGTCTTATTCTTTCTCGAAAATTAAGACTTTATGCTTGTTTCTCAAAATGTCGACATTTTATACTAAATGTTTGAATTCTTTCCCCAAAGTTCGACTATAGTCACAAGTTACCTCAAACAGTCAAGTTTTCCTGGAATGTTATTATTTATCTCCAAAATGTCTACATTAAACGTAGAAATCTGGCGATCATGTTTTTTTCTCGAAAGTTTAAGTTATATATTCAGATTTCACATCTGCAAATCATCTTGGTAAGTCGCGAACCCATTGACGAATGTTGTGACTTGGAACTTGTAGCCTTACTATACGCGTGATGTTTGCCCCCACCGTGTGTGAGAATTTTTTTATTATCAAGAGGGCCTTTTCCACAAATTTCTTCTCATGAGCTGAGGTTTGAGGCAATTGCTTAAAGTGGCTTTTGAGTTATACCTAAGAATATATATGGCGCGGGACCTTTTGCTTTGTGACAATACGCTTTACGTCCCCGTACGGCATTTACATCATTGCATTCGATAACAGAAGTTGTTACTTCGGAATCAAGGTTACTCATATAATTCCAGGCACAGCAGTTTAACTTCGACACTTGCAGACGTGGATGAAATTGACTAATGACTGTAATTTACGACTGTAAAGCAAACTCAAACATTCTAATTCGAAAGTTCAAACACTACAGTGACCCCGTGATATTATATTTAGGCTTCTTGAATTCTTTATATCGACGTATGTATAGAAAACAACAAGATATATTGTAATGTTCGGATATAGTGCTACCTGTTTTTCTAACATACATATAATTTATGCCAAGTTGATTCATATACACAATCTACTGTGAAATGCAAATAAAAAATGTACCTAATTTGTAACTATTTTTAAAGCTGTGAAATATAGATGTGAAAATGCACAACTAAAGTGTTACTTCGGTGACGATTATTTATATATATCAAAAGGGCGCCTCTTTGATTTTGACGCCATTGGTTTGGAATGGGATCGTCCAAACACCCCCTTATTTAACCACGCCCACTTGATAACGTACCTGTTATCATATCAGTTATACTGGGGAATTCAATTAGGCTATAGTACGTACGTAGCCTAACTGAAGCCTAAGTGGTTGGTTACAGAAAGTGTTCGGGCCAATACGATAGTAAATTTGACCCTATTCTCTCGTTTATTTCGAACGTTATTGTCGGTAAGTCGAGTTTTACTAATTCAAATCGGAATCTGCTGCTACAATATTATTGCCATTGAACATTTGGTCCAATGACACTTGACTTAACGTCGAAAGGCCTGAAGTTGTGGTATGGCTACATCATAGTTCATACATGTTACAAGTTACATTACGTTAGCCTACAGTAGGCCTAGTAATATACTGAGATAAGGAAAAGTAGCCTAGGTAGGCTAGGTGTAGAAACAGTAACGTCAAAGAAGGCCTAACCTAGGCTAGAAGTACTAGTAAGGCTATCAATAAAGGTAGTTGTATGCTTTAAAGAAATGTTGTCGCACTGGTTAGACACTGCAATTGCTGTGTTTAAATTGCAGGTTGAAACCAATGTTTTGTTTGAATAATATGACTAGGCTAGGCCTACTACTACTAGCATGGACACTTCGAAGTTCGGACACCTAAGCCTTAAAACACCCCAAAACTATATCTTCTGGTATAAAT
>KN882861.1:37976-48163 GCA_000934455.1 Apostichopus parvimensis
GTCTATTCCGTAGTTTTAGTTTTTATTGCCCCGGAGTCGGAGAAGACTCGCTCGATAGATGCAGAGCTGGCTGGTAGGAACATTTTATTAAATATTTAATTTTATGGTAGAGATGAATAATTAGATAAAAGTGTAATCAGTAAGTTATTATTTATTATTTAATTGAGTCTACTTGGATAACAGACACTTTTTCATGCAAATCAGTATAATTAGTGCTCACAAAACTATAGTTGTTTTTCACATGTTTTTTGTATTCACCAATATTCCCCCCCCCCCCGATATTTCCCACCATTTTCCTGGTATTTACCATCATTTTCCCAGTATTTCCCAATATTTCCTGCCCGGAGGGGAAATATTGATATCTCCCGGGAAGTATCCAACCCTGCTTAGGGTCGTAAGAAAATGCCATCCAGATATATGTTTATGGTACTGTAGTGGTGAAAAGTGTTTTCGGGTCGTCCGTCATTAGTTTGAAAACCTCTGTACACTATTCTTTTAAAGTTTTCAAGAGAAACCAGTTGTGAAAGTATCACATCAGTCCTGACAATTCCTTCATTTGACTTGTGTTGCGGTTATCAAACCGCAGTAATGAAAGAGACTTTTACTTTCAGTAGTAAGGTGAAAGTTTTTCTAGGACATTCATCAGCATGCGACAACAACAAATTCAAATTACCAGTCCCAGCTGACAATCACAGTAAAGTTAAAGGATATGTAAGTGCTTCCAAACGCTTTATAATGGTACCCACTAATCACAGAAACCTACTCTGAAGGTTGTACCCCCCCCACTCCCCTCCCCCATCCCCTCCCCTCTCCCATCCCCTCCTGCAACCCATTGGGAGAGAACAGGGCCCCGAGATCCTTCGTCAGTGGAATGAAAAATGTTCAGTAAGGGATTTCTTCAAATTTACTTCGCCCCCCTAGCTTACCTGTCTCCCAACTACCATAGCACTCTCATTCTATTTATGATTTATTAACTCAACCATTCATTTATTAACACAACCTTGTGTTTACACCCTAATTATACACCTAATTACTTGTCTAAACATGCTCCAGAATGATCCATTTGACATATAAACAAGAGTTTTTGGTTTTGTGTTTTGTTCTCTGTTTCGATCCAAATCTACCGTACTGTATTTGTTACCAAATCCTATCGGCAATTCGGCATATATTTCTTCGGGGATGAATAGGGTCATTTGGTAAGGTATGGGAGCCATGCCGACCCTATCACTTGCATATTTTCACCACTGCATAGTCTCATAAAATGTATACATACACTACATCCATCACAATCTCCCAAGCGTTTGCCTGGCAGGAAACTTAAGTTACAATTAACACTGGTACAAACGAACACGAATAAACAAATGACAAGCTGTGTTTGTTTTTTCTACGTCTATAGCTTTATGTGTACTTGGCAAGGAGAGGTCAAACTTAAAAGGCACTGCAGTACTTTTGTATACACGATGAGCTTCCTTCAATTACTCAGGATACATAGATTATATTCTCAATCAATATCTGATGTACAGTACTGTATATTGATGAATGGAAAATCAAATTATCATTTTGTGTCATTCAGATATCTCTTTGGCAATGCTATAAATGTCATTATTGTTGAATGACAGTAATTGCTTTCAAAGATAAACTTGTGCACAATGTACTGTATGAAGTATTTGTTTGTGCAATGCTATATGCATAGTGTGAGGGCTAAACAGGTGTACAGGTCTGTTCAGGAAATGGACTGTATTTTATGTATTCAAGTGCTTCCTCCATGGTTGCTAAAGGCATTTAATATTGAAGATTTTTATGGATTTAGTGGCTTACTGACTTTGTCTTGTATGTATACAGTAGTATAGTAGTTGTCATTTGACACAGTCTGATAATTATAAGGTCTCAGAGTAGCATAGACTGGTTTAACATCATGTTTATGGTTTGATGTTGGGGCAAAGGTGGACTTACTTTTCTTAGGGTGGGGGGGGGGGGCAAATCTTCTTCAGGGGTGGGAAGGAGGCAGAACCTATTTTCTATAAATTCCTTTTTTGCACCTGTTGACAGACACTATTTCACATACTCAGGTATGTCCAATACTTCCTGCATGCTACAGTACAGTAAATGTTGCTATGGCAGATTTATTGATTCATTTGGCTAGGTGTATTTTAGCTGTCAGTTTTACGCAGCCCGGGTGTCAAAGGTAGAGGGGGGGCGGGAAGTCTCTCTAGGGGGGGGGGAGAAGCAGGCAGAACCTATTTTCTATAAATCCATTTTTTTTCCTCACCTGTAGACAGACACTATTTCACATACCTTGGTATGTCCAATACTTCCTGCATGCTACAGTATTACAGTAAATGCTGCTATGGCATATTTATTGATTCATTTGGCTAGGTGTATTTTTGCTGTCAGTTTTACGCAGCCTGGGTGTCAAAGGGGGGTCAAAGTTTCTCTAGAGGGGGGGGGGGGAAGCAGGCAGAACCTATTTTCTATAAATTCTTTTTTTCTCACCTGTACTAGACAGACACTATTTCACATACCCAGGTATGTCCAATACTTCCTGCATGCTACAGTATTACAGTATTAGCTCTGGCAGATTTATTGATTCATTTGGCTAGGTGTCTTTTAGCTGTCAGTTTTACGCAGCCCGGGTGTCAATTCCGCTTTGATACTTCTGTGTATCGTGGGTTGGTGGTTTTAGCTTTAGCTTATTACATGGATTGACGATGACTGTTTCAAATAAAATGTATAATAAATATTATAAAGGGCAAGATGGAATGTATAGTAAGCTTTAGAAACCGAATTGAATTACACCTACACACTTGTCAAGTAAGTAAGATGTTTGAGGAAGCTGTTTTATTTGGAACATACAGTATTTAGACTGTACTTGGAAGGTTGGAAATGGTGTACAGTAGGCTACCTATTGACTGTACATGTTCTTACAAATATAAATGCAGCTCTGTGATGACAGCAGAACAGTACCATGTTTACTACATGACTTATCTCTGAGCAAATTACATGAACCAAGGTCTCCCATTTTTTTTTTTTTTTTTACATATTATTACTCATAAATGCAGAAAACGGGACAGACTGAATTAAAAAAAAATTTAAAAGTCAGATGGCGTTTGGACAGCATTACTGTAGCTAAAAACATATCAGTGAACCCTCTTTCTAGATCTCAGAAGACATTTACCTCATTCCAATCTTACCTGTCTTCTAGATGTGTACATACACTTATATGCACTCTGATCTACCTAGCTTTCCCAGAGTTCAAGGAGAGTGGAGTTCCCTTCAAATGCCTAATTCTTTCAAAAATTGTGGTTAAATACGACTTGATTTGAACTTGACTTCACTTCCTCATACATAGCCTGGTTTTCGGGTTGGATGACCCAGATCAGCCGTGGAGGTTGTCCGTCACACAACTAGTCATTTACATTGATAGTGAAGATTGCCAGTTGTACTGTAACTAATAACTCCCACATACAGTCCGAGGTAACTTGGTATCGCCCTCCATGACTTTGGAGATACACTGAAAATAAAACAAAAACAGTTTTACCGGCTCAATTCTGGTTTTCTAGATTCAATAACCCTTTCCATTATAAAGTAGTGTACATGTTTGTAGTTCTTTGTTATTTGGCTTCATTTTTATCTGACGACCAAGTTTTGCTGTTCGGACAACCGAGCATTCAGACCAGGTTGTCCGATGGACAACCAGAAAAAGTCCTTAAAAAATTGCCATGCCTGGCAACATTTTTGGATGTCCAAGTCAAAAGGTTACCAGGTTTCTGTAGGCACTACATAGAGAGAGTACATGTAGATGTTTTGAGGAGACAATTCAAGTTCTTGACTTCGTAGACGTTTGCAACCCGGTCGTTTCATCAGAAGAAGTTATTGTCACAATCTTAATTTTTCTGGGGAAGGGTGCTCCTTGGTTCATGATGTCCCATATCCGTTAAATCAAATCTTGGATTCACTCTTGCTGGCCATGAATAAAACATTGATGACAACATGATTTAGATCAGGGTTGTCCAACCTTTTGCAGAGGAGGGCCACATGGAATGATTATGATGGAGGGGGTTGCATGAACCCTACGCTCGATATTTCGATTTTTTGCCGGAAGCCCAAGGCAACAAAATGTGAGCACTGCGCGTGGAGCGCACTGATTTATTTTCCTTCCTGATAAAACAGATGAATAAAGTCCAGCCGACCCCCCCCCCCCTCCGCTGAGAGAGTGTCACACAAACTGACCTGTATGCAGTTTTTTGGACCCAGAAGGTTCGAATGATTGATTATATAGCTTCAAATTGTTATCAATAAATCTGCTCACTAAATTTCGCACCGTAGAGCATCTCTGGCGGGCCGGACGCAACCCTGTGGCGGGCCGGGCCGGACTGTGGCCCGCGGGCCGTAGGTTGGACAACCCTGGTTTAGATGCATGCATACCAACCATATAGTAGTATTGTACATGAAGCACACTTCATGCACAGTTTAGTGGAATGGTTCAAGTTTATTACTGTGTGCAGTATAGTGCATGCAGTTTAACATTCTAGCACAAGTAGAACCACTCCAATCTTTCCACGAATATACACTGTTATCGTAGAGCTAAATTTATTGTTTTGTTTTGACATGTGCTAAAACTATTTGGATGATCACATGGCTGGTTTCACATCGGATTGGGGAAGGGAAGGTAGGGGGGGGGAGTTGAGTGGAAATGTTGTTGTGACAAGGTCACCTTGCAGAGCTACTGTATGTATGCAAAGATTTATTGTAAGACTTACTGTACTTAACATACAGTTCATACCAACAATGTTACTGTGATCAAATCATACAGCACAGTTTAGCACATATACATACACAGTACTAGAGTACTTTCCATTGAAGTTTCTGTACATTTTTTTCAATGTAGGTTTGTACTCTGAAACAGCCATGATGATAGGTTGATGAAGTATTACTTTTTTGCGTGGAACATTCAGAAATATTTTACGCAGTTCGTTGTCACAGACTGTTTAAAACCACCGGTAACAGCCCAAGTTTTAATCCTAATAATACACTTTCATTAGTTGACAAGGATGAGTGATAACGTCAGAATCTCAGTAATAAAAGTGGCTGGACTATTAAGACTTTTAAACACAAAATGTGATGTCAGCCTCTAAGAAGCAACAGAAAATTCAAAAGAATAAGTAAGAGACATCCGCAATGTATAATGCCTTGCAAATTCTTCAAGAAACAAACAGTGTTGAACTGATATTGATGTGAGTACCACAATGTTACATACTGTATATCATGAAATTAAAATAGCATGGTTTGGATTGAGTCACTAGTAATAAGAAAACAAAAAATGATTAATGTTAACAATCTCGTCTAGACTGAGTTTCCGTATTCCTCATCCTAGTCAATGACAGTAAGCCTTAAAGGAGCATTCATAGGTCATAAATGTATTGTAGCTTAAAGGTACAGGTATAACATGTCAAAAACTGGCGTATAAAGTATATAGAAACATTACTGCGGTACCGCTCAAATTTTGGACTACAACGTTAATTATCAACACCAAATTTCCATCATTAAGTCATAGCTTAAAATTAAATAGTCTCTTGATTTAATAGAACGATCCAACGACCTTTGTAGAAATGGATTCATTGACGAGGAAGAACGACACTTAATTTCGGCGGTTTGTTTATCCTGCACCTACGTCCGAATTAGTTGTTTTGATACAAAACATTACGCATCATATTCTCTGGTCAAATACGTAGGCTTACTCTTTTAATGTGCTCCAATTGTTTCAGATGTCACGCATCAGCCAAAATTTAGGCGATGGGTCTCATTTCCTCATTAAAACTATGTACTACAGTACTTATTTATATTAATTAGTAAATAATGAATAATCAATGTAAAACTGACAGGTTAAATGAGGAACATTTTGACAATGGAAAAGAGCATTCCTCATGAAATCCCTTCCCCTGCCACTTTCTGGATTGTATCGAGTGAAACTTGGGCGTGATGCCCGGTTACACAGTGTGCAAGGTAGTTTGGCTTCTGACTGGTGTCCCCAGCAAAGAATTGGCTGGCTTCTGACTGGTGCCCCCAGCAAAGAAATGGCTATATAGGGATCGCCATCAACTAAGGGCTGGATAGCTCAGTTGGTAGAGTGCTGGGCTTTTAACAAAGAGGTCGCTGATAATTAAAACCTTGTTCTATCCATGAAATTTCTTTGCTGTTTTTCATTATCTCAAAATTATGTACAATACAATGGTATTATATAGACCATTTGTATAGTACCACAAACATACTTAAAACTAGTTCTTTGAAATAAAACTTCAAAGCCTTTTTTGTTTTTATGCTAATAACCAAGCCTTCTGCTGTACAAACCATACTGTAAGTAATTTAAAAATTAAAAAAAAAATGCTTCAGACTCATTCCCAAAATTTTGATTCCGTATTAAATTAGTTTCGAGTGAACGATCTTTTTTTGTTTTGTTCGTCCCACATTTCATCCCTTTTTTCAAAGAAATTTAGTAATTATATCCTCTCTTACTGTATAAATATAAATGAAGTAAACTAGAATACTGTAGCTACTGTAACCAACACCATTTTATCCTCTACTCCTCTGGTCCTCCGATTTCATTTTGGCTATCTGCCAACTTGAAATCATAAATTGCTTTAATAAGTACTGTATTAATATAATCCCGTAGATCTATATCAAACCGTCTATTCTCTACAGAAGCGACAAACACGGCACAGTATATACTGCTTAATCCTTGCCCCACGTAGTAAACGCATAATTCAAATTAATGAACTCGCAACATATATAGTGCTCATTTGAAATATGAAAAGACGTTGAAAAGTATATCTGTATATACCGAGCTATTCCTCACGCTTCAGCGTCACCCAATATATACATCCCATCTCCCAAAATAGCTACGGCTCCCTCGATGAAATAAATCTCGACGTGTTCCGTTTCTCTTCTCCGAAATCTAATTGAAAGGCACGTAAATTAGCCGATTGATTCTCGTAAATAAAATGCCCTGGATCGGAGATAGTACGGCATTGATCGCATCTCCCCAATTTGCCGCAGGCGCCGTTACTTACAAGTCCTCGATTCGTAACGGTGGAGGATCGAGAGAAACGACACCGTGGGTCAATCCGACGTCCAATTTGGCGTCGGATTTCAGCCATTGCACTCTTCGATTGGTCGAGATGCAATCTGTAAGATTTAAAACCCTGGATGAAGGAACACTATATGCATTGATATACTGTACTGTGCTGTACTATATATGTAACAAACAAAGTAGAAATGTCTGTGTTGTGATCATAATGGATGACAAGTGTTATTGTAGCTTCGGTTGTACTTGCAATTGCCTCTCGGCTGGTTATTAAAGATCGGGAGGAAACGAGTGTGACATTGGATGTTGGGAGAAGAGTGGGTATGGATGGAAGAGAGGGAGATAGAAATTGGGAGGGAAATGGAAGGAGACAATGAAAATATTAATATTAATAATAACAACGGATAATGTTAATAATAGGAGAGGATAGAACAATACAAGAGTATTTTAGCTGTTTGGTATTTTTTATTTATCGAATAAAACTGTCCGGTATAAGTGACCCTTCACCCCAACTTACCTCATCCCAACTAATCCCAACCCAACCCCTGGCCCCCTATCCCTCTCCCTTATTCAAACCTAGCGATCCAAGCACCTTTCCGAAATTATGAAAGAGAGCCCTTTAAAAACTAAATGCTTTAATTGATTAGTTTGTGCTTTTGAAATGTTACGGTCATTAATCAAACAATTTATAGGTCATTGCCCCTGTTTTTTTCTTCCGACATAGAAACCGAAAGCTACCCTACTGGTAGTTTTATTTTCAGTCAACTTTTACGGCAGATATTATCAAAATTATATGGATTCTGCTTGAATTATAGGAATTAAAACAAAAAGGACAAAAGCAAAAAGCAAAAGTTGAAAATGGGGCTGACAACGTTTTGTTGTGTAGACAACAACTACTATAAAAGCATTGGTCAAGGAAGTCCCTTGTTAGGAAATTTATCATCAAATGAAAACTCCTTTAGAATATATGTTTTTCCTCATAGTGCATTTCCTTGGTATAGAAACAAATAGTTTTCCTTTAATGTATTTATGTTATAATCCTTTATATATATATCAAAGAGGTTTCTATAATAGCTGGGAAGTCTGGGATATGTTAAGGATTTGTTGTAATGCCAAGAGTTGTTACTTAGAACTGAGGTCATGAAACCAGGTTACGAAGTGCATATATCCTGTACCTACAGAGTACAGTAAATACTGTACTTGACTACAGTTATGTACTGTACACATATAAGTTACTGAAGTTAATGTATTATATCTAATATACATGTAGTACAGTAGTTACCATTAGCTGAGGGGTTTTGTATTCATGCTGATGTAGGTAACCCTGCGGTTGTTTGTTGTTAGAGGGGGGTGGGGGCTTCGGGTGACAGATGAAAGGGATCAAGGTACAGAAGAAAGGGATCAAGGGGAATATTCTTCATTTTGTGCAGACTGTCATTTTCAGGAAGTATTTCTCTCATTTTTTCTTGTCCTTTAGCCTATCCCTCATCCCAATTCTAATATCTACACCTTGTTCCCAGATCCCATGCCTTGTTCTCAGACCCCATGCCTTGTTGCCAGATCCCATGCCTTGTTCCCAGACCCCATTCCTTGTTCCCAGACCCCATGCCTTATTGCCAGATTCCATGCCTTGTTCCCACACCCCATGCCTTGCTCCCAGACCCCATGCCTTGCTTCTAGATCCCATGCCTTGCTCCCAGATCCTATGCCTTGCTTCCAGATCCTATGCTTGATCCCAGACCCCATGCCTTGTTTTTAGATCCCTTGCCTTGTTCCCAGACCCCATGCTTTGCTTCCAGACCCAAATATCCCATTAAACCAAAACATCCTACGGATTCGGTATTTACAAAGAAAAAGTTGTGGTTGCCAGAATAGAAATTTTGTGATCTTAGAGCTCACTAGACAATGCAAATACAATTTATCCCTTAATCATAAAAGAAGAAATGTACAATGTTTGAGTGTCAAGGTAACATACATTAGAGCAGATAAGTTTAATTACATCTTAGAGCATCGGAAAATTCAAATACAATTTATCCCTTTAAAATCATAAAAGAAGAAACTAGTACAATATTTGAGTGTCAAGGTAACATACATTAGAGCAGATAAGTTTATTACATCTTAGAGCATCGGAAAATCCAAATGCAATTTATCCCCTAATCATAAAAGAAATGTACAAACTGTCAGTGTCAAGGTGTAACATTCACTATGGTAGACATTTCTAGTGAGTCTATGCTCGTAAGTTTAATCATACTTTACCATGGTTACCAGGATTCTTAATAGTCCTCTTGGGTTTGTACAGTTTGTTCTTGTGCTGGGGAAGGGAGTGGGGGGGGGGAATATCTGTAGATAGTGACATACTCAAACAAAGTACTCAAGCTCTAGCTTTTAATTTTGTACTCATATATGCTTGTACTCTACTGGTACTCATGCCAAGGGAAGTCGACTTGCTTGTACATAGGCAAGTTCATGCTTGTGTAGTCTGCCTATGGTACGTATAGTCGGGGAATTATTTCTCATATAATTCCACAGCTAGTTACTGTACCCGTTCGTCATTCTGTGCTCCATATAATTTGATAGCACTTTGACTCAGGTCTACAGTAAACAGATACAGTGTCCTTGTTGTTTCATATACAGTTAGATGTTTTCCCAACAGTTGCTTTTCTCCTAAAATTGATAATTTCCTGAATTTTGAAGTCTAGCTTGAGATACATCACACCCAATTACAGTCATTTGGCTTGAATTGTTTGTATTGGGTGAGCTGATGCAGAGTTTCAAATTCTGTGTGCAGCTTAGTATTAAAACTGTAACATCACTTGTTCTGTACAATGTATTGCTGTAGTCACTGTTAGTTATACAGTATGTACAAAAAAACATACTAGCGTATATACAGTACAGACTACAGCATGCACAGTTGCCAACATACAAGTCAACTTTTATTTTGTATGGTAGGCTACGTGCATAGGTCATTCCATGAAATACAATCTGTCCCAGCACCAGCTTTACTTGGTTTCCTAAGATCAACCGGACTGTCTGGCAGGAAAATGAAAAAATAATCTGGTTCGTGTTCCCATATCCTCCTGATAATCCTTCTTTATATTAGAGAACA
>KN882862.1:8826-21965 GCA_000934455.1 Apostichopus parvimensis
TCCCATCACTTGCAATCTTTTCTAAAAATCTGAAGCATTTACTTTTATCCAATTACTAAACAGTTTAAGTTGGCTAAGGTAATACATATTTTTTGGTTTTTGCTTTTCATGTTTTTCTTTCTGTCATTACGTATATGATAATTCTTTATTAAAATTGTATAATGTTATCTTATGTAACGTAAGTACAGTTACGTGGTTTATTTGTGTGTGCAACCTTTGTTTTATTGCATGCATTGTTCATATTTTTTTTTCTTTCCTTATTGTCTTTGTACGGGGGGTCTGCCTCGTAAGAGCCTCGGCTTTCTCAGACCTCCTCCACTTGTCACATACATTTTCTTCTATTATTGTGTAATATATTTTGAATGTGGAAACAAATAAATGAAATGAAATGAAATGAACCCTGGGATGAATCCTGGGATGAATCCTGTGATGAAGCTGAATCCTGGGATGAATCCTGTGATGAATCCTGTGATGAATCCTGGGATAGCTTCAGGTTGGTAAAGAATGCGGACGACGTTTTCCCAGTTTCGCTAAAATGAGTTACCCTAGAAAACATGATGTTATCCCAGTTCCATGGATGTCAAGCCTTGAGTGGCACCATGTTCGCAGGAATTTATTCTCACGCGATAAATACGTTCAAAGAGAAGCTTATGAACGATTACTCTGCTGGCAAACAAGGTTCGCATCAGCGCAGTATAGGCTAAGCCTTAGGCTAGGTCTGCAGTAGGCCTAGCCTACGTCAACTAAGTTTGGATAGAGTGGGCCTAAAGTTAGGCTAGGCCTATAGTTCTAACCCGCCGGTTGCTGTAATGCTGCTTGTGCTTAGATCTGTTACTGTGTTAGACACTTCCAACCTCATACTAAACAAAATATATTTTAGAAGGTCTTAAGGTGTAACCCAAGCCACCAAATTGTTGAAAGTTAAAGTTTGTTTACTAATTTTAGTTACCTGTGGCTTAGGCCATGAGAATGAACGGTTTAGATTTGCATTTGGATATTTGTCAAATAGCACAAGGCCGCCTTTTTTCATTATTTATTTTTAGTGAGCCTTTCACGATTTATTGCAATGTACAAGTAATATGTAGGCCTAGGCCTTTGTAGTTAAAAGACTTGTCTGCAACTAGGCCTAGCCCTTAGAAGTTACCTTAAAGGCTTAAGTTAAAAAATGATAAACAATTTTCCAAACATTTTTTCAAAGTATGAAAACGCTAATATTGCATTTGACAGGGAAAACGATTGTTTAATCGTTTAAGGATGGATATTTCAAATATACTTTGAACAGTAGCTATGTCATCTGGGCAAATACAGAATTGCGACATAACCCACATTGCATACATAACCCACATTGCATAGAGTTCCTACAGTAGTCACCACAAAATCCATGTTTGAATACAGATTAATTTCATCCTTTTCAGTGAAATTTCTTGTAAATTAGATATGTTTGAGAAATTTGTTAATCCGTCATATGTGTGTGCATCTGTGATTTCATGGTCTTTGTGTAACACAAGATAAGTTGGAACAGCAGACTCTTCGTTGTTTACATTGGGCTGTCGTGCTCCAATGCGAAGAATGTTCACATGTACTATGTACTGTAGGCTACTGTAAAGTTTACAATTGGACAATTCTACGAAGCCTAAGCTTCCTGGAACTACATTCTGAACTGACATAGTTTCCTTTTACTCTAAAGTTGATCCGTGAATTTTATTTCAGTGATTTCGAAGAACGGTTTATGAACTGTGGTTTGAGTGTGAAAGTGTATTATGTGCAATATGCATGTACCAACTGGTCATGGTAGGCTGTATATGTACTTTTGCGATGTTTAGTAATATATAATAGGCAATCACCTGTGTGTGTACATGCAAGAGTGTATTTGTTGCGGAAATGAAAGTGCGAACTTCAAGTTGCTTGATTTGCCGGCACTACGCCATTCACCAAATTGATGTGTTCGACCAAACAGTGCTTTTGGTGAGAAACTGGTTAAACTGAAAAGCTGATTTCTACAAGAAGAAAACTTAGAATGGAGACAATTTTTGCATGGTTAGAAAGAACTATAAGGACAATGTATCAAAACCTTCTACCAGACAATTACTTTAACTACTACGAGGCCTAGTGAAGATCGAAAATTGTTGGCAGTAGGCCTATACTGCATACACCTACTAGCCTATGAATACTGCATACACCTAGTACTAGCCTATGATAAATGCGTAATTATACCCTTTTACAGAACTTTAGTTTATTGACTGTTTATGACTAGTAGAATATGCTTAGGTTAGGTCTACCTCTCTATGGAAAATTGACTATCAAGGTGGAATGGAATTACAGTAACACAATTTAACGCAGTTTACAACAATTAATTTTTTCTTCACCTACAGGTCTGGGTACAAGTGTCCAGTGGCTATTGTATGTACAATCAACCTAATAGAAGCAAAGTTAGCTGAGTCCCCAGAGATGGACACTTTAAATCTTGCAAAATTGTACAGTCTGGCCCTTCTTAGGTATGCAGTTTTATTGACATTAAGGTTTCCAAGCCTATAATTATAATGCACCTGGCAATTGCTACCAAACCCTCCATCCTCAACCACATCATCCCCACCATCACCATCACTCTCACATTCAACCTCACCGTTTCCTATTTTCCCCTCTGTTTCTCCCACCCATTCCTCCCCCATTCCTAGTACCCATTCCTTTACCTTTCCTGACCATCCCATTCCCCTCCACTGCCCCTCTCTTTTCCCCTTCCCTTTCCTTGCCCTTTTTCACTCACCTCTGTCTTTCCACATCCCTTTCCCACCTCTCCATTCCCACTTCCCTTCCCTCGCAAGTCATGTTTATCATTGATTATTTTCTCTACATGCTATTTAGGATACTGAATCTATTTAATCAATATTACTCATTTTTCAGAGCAATTGGCCTCATTACTGATGCTATCCAGCTTGGAGGTAGTGCAGTACCGATGCATATCTTGGGAAGTAAGGTAAATTTCAGCTACAGTAGCATCAGTTTCCATTTGAAGAAGATGTAGAGTATCAGGATGAGAATGATTATGGCTTTGTTTGTAATACTTAGTATTTTAGTCAGTGGACTCAACTTAATTTAGAGTTTGAACATTGAAATATTGTGATATTTGAAACTTACAAATATTGCTTGTCATAAAATTTTGAAATGTCTAAATCTAAGGTCCTGTGCATGGAAACTGCTATGCAGCTTTTTATGCAACAATTTGATTTTTGCATGTACAATACAGTGACACTTTGCTGTGTACAATAGAAGAACAATTTTCTAGAAATTCCGTACTGCTTGATGAAATTTATTCACTCTAAAGATACTGATAGATGGTCCGGTAAATGAAATAAAGTTTTCAATATTCTTTCCATGTGTCATTGAACTTTAACAATATTTATGTTAGTGAAGTACTACATGGAAATTCAAAGGTAACATGAGATTTTGTTCCGCAATTTCGTTAACAAAGTATATTAATAATTAATAATGAAAACAACAAAATAAAACAAACTTAGTGTGGCACCAAAAACTTCCATTCTTCCTGCAAATAAACAATTTGTAAATTCTGTACAAAGTAATGACTTTGTAACTGCTTTGTTGACAAACTGAAGCTTTATAAGATCTGTAGCAACTTGAATGGTACTTTCAAAACACCATCTTATTTGCAATTCTGCACGGAGAGCATGTAACCAGATTTGCTTCAACCATTTTGTTCATGAGACATGTACTTTTTCTGTTATTGGTTTTGATGATATCGTAACCTTTGCCTACATGATGGTGTATATATCCTGTGTGTGTGTGTTGGCGTTTGTGATGCCTAGATTTTAAACACTATATCTAAAGAAGGGAAGGTCGGACAAATTCATATTTGGTGTGTAGAAGTATCACATTGGGTGCAAGAAGACTTTTGTTTTTCGTGGAGGTCAAAGGTCATTTGGGGTCACCAGGGGTCAAATTATGTGCACCTTGTAAACACAATTTCTCAAGAAGATAAGCTTTTGCAGACCTCATATTTAAATAAGTATATGAACCACATTGAGTACAAGAAGTCTGTAGATTTTTATGGAGGTCCAAGGTCATCTGGGGTCACCCGGGGTCAAATTGTGAAAACCTTGTAAACATGATATCTCAAGAAGGGAAGCTTGGGCAGACCTCATATTAAGTGTGCAGAAGTATCACATTGAGTACAAGAAGCCTGATGTTTTAGGTGGAGGTCAATTGTCATTTGGGGTCATCAGAAGTCAAATTTTGAAATCCTTGTAAACATGGAACCTTGGACAGATCTCATATTTGGTTTGTAGATGTACCATATCAAATTTAAGGAGCCTATGATTGCTTTTGGTGGAGGTCAAAGGTAATTTGAAGTCAACAAATGCCTAACATTTACTTCATTCCCTTCTCACCTGTCTCTCTACACTAATGCACTTCTTAAACATAATATCTCAAGGGAAGCTTGGACAGATCGCATATTTGGTATGTAATTGTACCACATTTAGTACAAAAAGCCGAATGTGGTTGTTTGAGTTCACCATGGGCCAAATTGTGAAAATCATGTTTTACACAATATTTCAACAAGGACAGATGTCATATTTAGTATGTTGAAGTATCACATTAAGTACAAGAAGCCTGTTGTTGAGGTCAATTGTCATTTCAGGACAGCCTGTGTCATTGTGAATTTATTGTCACATCACATCACATCACACTGCTTTTCATCGTGTTACTAAGATCAAGTTTGTTGTACACCCTCACAATACATTACATCAGATTCATGAAGAAAACTGCTCATGTTACATCATCGAAACCACAATGCATTCTGTTATTTTCCTCCGTTCAGCTTGGTATTCCAGATTGGATAATAGACTTTCGTCATGAGGCTACACATTCTGTTGGTACGTCCTCCCTTAGAATTGCAAAGAAGGCTGTGGATTTTATGATTGATTTGCTGAGGAGGGAATACTGGGATGCTTTGGACCCACAGGTGACCAGTCCTAGGATCAAGGAATATGTCGCAGAATCTTCTGACTTTAAAGCCGGAGGTATGACCGTAGGCATCCGCTAATAGCCTATAAGTGTCATTACAAATAAAGGATCCTCTTAGTAATAAGTTTGATATTAGTTTTATCACATCAGTGAAAAGTGTTTGCTTCTTGTTTACAGTAGTAATCTTTGGCCAAGCCTGAGTTAGCATTCCATCTAGGCCTTCTTTGGCCAAGCCTGAGTTAGCATTCCAGCTAGGCCTGACCGTCTTAACCCGTGGAGGTTTAAAATGACACTTCTGTCACTATCAAATGTGTGTTCCAGTTGTACAGTTCATTTGTTAAGGTGAAGTTTAGTGATGTTTCTGAAAGATAAGAGGTTGCATACTGTACTATCTAGTTTTTATACAAGTTTACTCTGCTGCAAGGCCTCTCTGAGAATCTGATAAAAGTCTAGGTTGAAGATTTAACTATCCAGATGTTTGAGAATAAAATCCATAAGTAAAAGTGATCCTTTTGTTTCCATTTGCAGATGACATTGCATCACTTTTGCTTGATTTTCAACAAGAGCAATTCCAGGTAAGTTTGATATTTAAAGAGAATTTTGTTTTGAGAAATTTCCTTTGTCCTTTTATGTTTTGTTTACATACTCTTGTTAACATGTTTATGAAATGCTCCCTTGGTATGTGTTAACATTGCATTTAAAGAGATCCAGGTAAGATTAAATTGTCCAGACCTATAACTTGTAATTTGAATCTTAATTTACATGCAGGGCATATCTTCTTTATACTTCTTCTTTGCAAGAAGTTAAATGCAATCAATGTGGAATTAAAACGTACACCGTATTCCGTTCATTCAAACCTAATAATAACACCAATGTGCAATTTCCTCCCATGGCTAGGTGCCTTAAAAACCACACCTTCAAGCTATTTTTAATGCCTATCATAGAGAAGTCTGCTTAAAAAGCTATTTTGTTTTACAGCCAGCAATATATTACAAATAAGTTGTTTTCCCCAAACTTATCAGCAAATAGGTTTTTAAGAAAAGATCAAACACAGTCATTGCTGTTAATTTTGTTAATTATGCTGTTAATTATGCAATGTCTTTGGAAAACAAGAAGTAGGACATAGGCAATCAGTTTCGGTATTTTGGCACAATTATTCTGTGTCATCGTAGATGAGAGATGCATTTAAACTAACAGAAACATTATTTTACTATTTCATTTTGTGTATTACACATACATGCTCCTGTTGCTTTCAAAGTCGTGTCAGCTCCTACAAGAATTCCTGACGGATATGTCAATTGCATAAAATCCCAAGTTCTTGGTTGTGAACATAGTATTTGGATAGTGCTACGATAATCAAATAATACTTTCAAGTTGTGACATCACATTTGAACTCAAATGGTTTCTCTTAAGAGCTACAAACCAAATATATCCACAGCTGTCTCCCCAAAAGGACTTATGTGTGCAGTGGAACCAGGATGATCCGAACATGGATTATCCAGATCCCAGATTATCTTTTATCTATCAATGATTGTGCATGCATGCATACTACATGTCATGTGTTTCCTTTATACTCCAGTATTCAATTCCACTAACAAATACTGGCAGCTTTTGCTAGATCAAACCATAAGGCACCTTTTTGTCATATGTTATTTCAGCAATGTAGTTGACAGTTTATTAGACAAATTGTATAATAATAATAATAGTGATTTATGACATGGGCATATCCACATAACCATGCTCAAGGCGCGGGAGAGGAATAGAGAAAAGAAAGTAAAAACGAATGAACAAAAGAATTATTGGTTAACATTGAGGAATGCTTGACGCATAAGATGAATTTTCAGAAGTTTCTTTCTTAATGAAGTGAGGGAAGCACAACATCTGAGTTCTAGTGGTAATCCATTCCAAAGGCAAGGAGCAGCTACTTTAAATGATCTGTCACCCCACATATATTTAGAGTGTATGTCTGGAGCATGTCAGAGATATAAGAGATAGCCAAGCCATTCAACGATTTGTAGGTATATAATAAAGAAGAGCTTGCAAATAATTGAGAGACCGGAAGCCAATGTAGCTCTTAAAGAATAGGTTTGATGCGACAAGAATTTTTAGTTAAATTAACAATCCATGAAGTAGAACTGTGGTAGACCATAGAGTAGCACATTTCCATTATCGATGTGTAAAATAATAAAGTTGTGGATAATTTTCTCAGTAGCTTCACGATTCAAATATTTGGGAATATTTCCAGTATTCCAAATGTACAAGGTAGATGATCGAATGGCATTGATATGTGTGGTTTCATTGTCATGGAAGAATACAAAATAACGGCCAAGTTTCTTGCCTGTTGGACGGGAGATATCAGAATGTACAAGATAGATGATCGAATGACATTGATATGTGTGGCTTCATTGTCATGGAAGAATATAAAATAACGGCCAAGTTTCTTGCCTGTTGGACGGGAGATACCAGAGAATCACTTTTCTTAATAAAACCAACACTGATCTGTGAGTGTTTCTGGCAAGATTCAAAACGTATCAATTCAGTTTTGTCATCATTCAACTTCAAGAAATTTCTCTGCATCCATATGCAAATGTCTTCAATGCACAATTGGAGGGTCTGGATAGATGAATCGGAACAGACTTGAGTCGGTTTGAATGAGATATATAGTTGAGTGTATCTGCAGAAATATGGTATTGTAAGTTATGTTTCCTGATTATATTTTGGATATGGTAAGTGTAGATAGTAAACCACTACGAGCCAAGAACCAAGTCCTGCGGAACAGAATAATCTAAAATAATTGGTTTAGAGGTTGCTTCTCTGATACAAACATTCTGTGGTATTTGTGATAGGTATGATCTGCACCAATCTAGGGCTTTTCCCTGTATACCGACAAAGAAGAATATTGTGGTCGACAGTTTCAAAGGCTGCGCTCAAGTCTAAAGAACTAAAGCAGCACTGGCATGACCTTTGACCAACAATGAGAGGATGTCGTTATTTACATAGATGTAAGTGCAGACTCTGTCCCATGGTATGGCTAGTATGCCGACTAAAAGACATCAGATAATTTAGTAGCAGTTTTATGGTCATTAATAGGAGAAGACACTATGCGTTTGATGGTTTTCCTGAGAAATTTGAGGTTGGCAATGGGACGATATTTTTGAAACTTTCTTTATCCAGTCCAACTTTTTTGTAGGAGTGATTCTCTGGAAAGGATCCGGTTGACAGGGCCATATTAATAATATTGCTGATATATAGAACAAACATGGATATTATGCTTGATCATAGACATTGGTATTAGATCTAGATCACATGTTTTGGGAGAAGATTTCATGATAAGTTTCTTCACTTCCATCTCGTTTGCAGGTGTCAAAGATGATAGAATACATGGTGTAGTCACTTCAGGATGTAATTGTGTTTCAGAAGTGAACAAATAGATAACTCAAATTACACTTTAACCTTTAGGAAACTGTATTATCTTGATGTTGTTTTTCAAGTCCGGATAACCTATGGTTGGGAAATGTCTGTATGACATGTCTATAAAATAAAGGTTTTACTGTAGATTTTGTAGAATTTTGTGGTAACGTGACAAGGTTGCTACAAGTCATGACTCGAAGCACTCAATTTAAAAAGTATTGTGATTCTAACAAGTTCATCAGTCCTTTGCCTGCAGAAATGATACAGTGACTCGTGTCGATCGTTGTCAGGCAACAATTCCTAGTGATGACACCGAATAATTGTGCCAAAATACAGAGACTGATTGCCTACTGTATATTCAATTTCTTTAAAAATGAAGTGATTTGTCACAACACTGTAAAGTGAATATGAAAGTTATGTCTTGAACCTTCAGGCACTGATGTCAGGAAAGAAGACCTTTCAGAGGAGACATGAGATCCTCCATAGTCTGAGGGAACGCCTCCTCAAGACTGAAGATGCTCGGTAAGCTACCATTCTTCTGAATGGCATCAGATCAATATACCCCTCTGTTCTGTAATAACTCATTCTGTATGGATCATTATACGTATCAGTACCCTCTACACAAATTAACATCTGAGACCACCATAGCTTAGAAGCAAAAACTATGGTCCGTGATAGTTGAACCCGACTCCCCTCATTTGAAGTTGGGAATTCAACCATGAATCCTGCACGCTAGCATGGAAAAATATTTTTTTTATATCTCAAAAAAAGTAAATTTTCCTCATTTTTTAACCATTTTCAAAGATATAAATCATTGTCATGTGCTATGAATAGTAGCATATTGAGTAAGCAGCGTGTACCTGAGAAAAAATGGTTGAAGCTGGGTAAATTAAGCTGAAAGAGCATATTGCTTAAGGGCCCAATGTCATTAGATATAGACTATTAGTCCAATACATGGAATTGAAGAGAATCTTTCAATTCTTATATTTCTGGTTTTTGTAAAGGTTGTATTGTTTATTTCATAATTCTCTTTCTTGCTAGGTAGCATTAATATTTCTGTTTTTTTTAAAGGTTGTATTGTTTATTTCATAATTCTCTTATTTGCTGGGTAGAATTAATATTTCTGTTTATTGTAAAGGTTGTATTGTGTATTTCATAATTCTCTTATTTGCTGGGTAGCATTACTTTGGTGCCTTGTCATCCCATTGAGAAAGCTTAAAAATGAAAAACTTGAATTTGTTCTTTATTTTCTAAACTGATATAAAATGTAGCGGGAGAGGCAGGGAGTGGTCCGGCCATAAAAGAAAACAGAAGTGCATAAGGTCTGCAAACCACTAAGACCTGTACAGGAAAAGAACTCTATCAACATGATGACTCATTGCCATGATACCATCAAGAGAGAGTGTCTAGCATAACAAAGAAACACATGATTGCGTAATCTTACTGACCAGCTACAGTATGCATACCACCACTGGACACTTAATCTGCATTTCATTTACAGTATAATAAAATTAAAAGAATCTTTTACACCACTCCACTAATTATGCCTGCCTCTGTGCTTGTTTTTGTCTTCCAGGAACACATTTTGTTCAACTCTTGTACTTGATGGATATTTGATAGCAACAGATGAACAGACAGAATCATTAAATATCACAGGTAGGAGCAATATTTATTATTTTATTAAAACTTAATTTAGCATAATTACAGAGGGTGGATACATGTAAAATACTGGTACAATGGATATAATTTACTACTAAAGGATAATTGTATTAAATTTATAGCATTCTTGAGTGGATTGATTCTGATATATATTACAATGCTACATGATACAAAACTACAAATTACAAAGCAATGTACACCACAAGTTTGACTAGTCGTACAGTACTGTATCATTAATACAAAATCAAGTAATACTTGAAAATGTTGAAAAAATATTCAAATTTACCATAACATGTGATTCAAACTATTCAACATACATAAAGAGGTATTTGGGCAACAAAATAACTTAGCAATGTAGGCATTAAGCTTAATGATCTTGTTTCATTTCACATAAGGAAGTAATGATTGAGAGATTTTTAATTACGAGAATGTAATCTTTGTATGTATGTGATAGTATACAAATAATGAATGGTTATGAGTGTAATAGTGCAAATATTTCATGAGTTGAAAGATGGAATGTTCCATTCAACGAGGCGCAGCCGAGTTGAATGGAACAAATTACATCTTTCAACGAATGAAATATTTGCACTATTGCACGAATGGAAACCATTCATTATTTGTTTTATACAACACCTTCAAATTTGGATATAATTGGATGTAAAATGCACTCATGCAACAGATTGTTTTGAACAGACAGGTTTCTCTGCTCTCTTACCATTGAAAAAAGTGCTATCAAAAAAGTATAACCCATGGTTATATTTCATGGAGTGCAATAGAGCGGATTTTGCATGCAATCGACGAGCAATTGACCAATCAAATGGCCGGAATATAATTAGGTGTTGTATAATAGCGTATGTAACGTGTCAATGTAGGTCATTTGATCGACTATACAATGTTCATTTTAAATATCACCGTAATAGTTAATAAACTTTCTACACTTACGCGTCGGAGCGTCTGGGTAACAAACTTCCTCAGTTTTTCACTTATTAATCTTCTTTGATGTAATCTTTAATTGAGTCAAATAAAATTGATGATTAAAGAAGCGTTCAGCTGCTTCAGTATACTAGCCATCTTGTGGGTTCATTAGGCAGGAAGTGGGGGATTTCACTATATTGAAGCAGAGTGTGTGCTGTGTATTGTTTTGATATGTGTTGGATGAAGTACCTAGGGTGGAGGGGGGGGGGTTGGGGTGTAAAAGCTGTGTAATCTGTCATACAAAAGGTTTTTTCAATCGCATAGATGTGTTTTTCCTTCATGGCAGTTACAGTTTAGCCCACTTGACATTTGAGGAGTTTGTAGTGGTCTCAGAATATCCCCCCCCCCCCCTCATGAAATCTTTAGTGATTTGGAGTTGTATGTTTGTGGTTAGACAGCATATGATGGTGATTAAATGTCATCAGTGTTGCACTCAAACATTCTATAAAGTCAGATAATGGTCAGTGGTCATCACACATACTCAAATTTCATCAATCATTAGTAGTTATCCACACTGATATATAGTACTACTGATATGTCTTATTGTCTATTTTAATAACCGTCAATGCCAACACAAATTGTGAAGATCAGGACCTCCAGGAAAAGGCTTTCGAAAAACTACTAGCAATTTATAAAAATAATTACCTTTGGGACAGATTTGTTAAGTTATGGTGCATTGAATCACACAGAAGGCAATGGGAATGAGAAAGGAACCAGAAGTTGTTGAGACAGTATTAAATCCTTTGATAGAATTAATTGGTATCTATGAAACAGGAATCAAATGACCATGAATGTACAAGTTGAGATTATTCAAACCAATCATTCTCACATGATTGTAAAATGCTATTGTCTGTTAGTAGAATGTGCATTAAATGAGACTTAGAAAGTGAAAATGATTCTTCCCTTGATAGACCATGTCACTGTAACATTATCTTTGATATATATGCATGTAAATGTGAGGTTTTTTTTCTTAAATGTTGTTTCTTCCAACTGGCAACTTTGACTGAGTTGACATCTAAGCTTCCCAATTATGGGTAGAGACTCACAAATTGCAGTGGAAGAGAAAATGGAAATGATCAGAAAAACAACTTTTCTGATGTAATCTGACCGTAAACAAAAATTTGATAAATGTGTATTATTGACTAATTTCCTATCAATTTGCAATCCATTGCAATCAAATCAGTCAATGGGGAGTTAAAGCATCAATCACTGAGAAGTATATATTGGGTTACTTAAGGCCTTAGAAATTTATGAGTGAGTCTTGGCTAACTTAAGGAAATCACAACGTGGATTGTTCAGGATAAAATGGGAAGCAGGGATTTAAATGACTCGTGCAGTAGTTCTTAGTTCTTCATTCCATATTTGGTTCTTCACTTATGTGTTTCCACAGTTTTTTTGATATTTGTAACAAAGAAATTATCTTTATTTTGTAGAAGCTGTCACTGAAGTGGACGACAGGGTTGAATTGAACAAGTTTCTGCAGCTATTCTGGAAACCTATTTTAGAGGTTGTCTGCCAAAAGAAATTGCTACCTATATTAATGCTTGCCTTGGTGAAGAGACTTAGCAAAACATCCCCGAATACAGAAGATTGCACGAACAATTTAACATTAGGATGGATCAATGCTATCTGCACAGCCATGCCATTAGTAGATGGTAAGTCAGTAAGTTGTAAGGGTGCAGGGGATGTGAAGGGGGGTTGGGAGGGGGGTTGTGAGAATGGTAATAAATAAGAGGATCACAAGAGTATGTCAGGAAAGATATGATTTTTACTAGAATTATTTATATGGGAGTGCCACATAGGAGTGAAGTATATTTAGCAGGTCACTTATATGCAAAAATGTTGCCAAATGTTTTGGAGGATTAAGAGAAAGTAGGGGTGGTGTTGACATGACCTATGTGGCATTTTCAGTGTAAGAGAGAGACACTTGTGTACAAAGTGTTATGTGTTATGGAAGTTATGTGTGTGTTGTCTATGTATGTAGTACATGCTATGCTCTCTATGAAGCACCGCCTATTCTCTACGTCCTGTATGTGATGATTAAAATCTGCAGTATATTGTAATATCTGCTGAAGATGATCTCTAGGTACTCTACAAGTTACAGTATGTAAGTA